>JAOBSW010000582.1:0-120864 GCA_026214975.1 Gentiana macrophylla | reverse complement strand
AAATAATCTTACTTTGGAAACATTGCACAACTTTGTATTTTGAACATTTTTGTTTATGCATTTTGTTTTGTTATGAATCCTCTCTTATAAGCAGTGTTATTGATTTTGGAAAAAACGAGATTGATTTGATGTAAATAGCATGAGGCCATGTTCTGAAAACAAAACAATTATTTAAAAAAATATTTAAAGGGACGACATGTAAATCGCTTTAAATAAACTTCTGGAAATTTTATACATTTAAAGGAATGGCGTGTAAATCACTATAATATAAACTTACGGAAATTTTCTGGCAAGGGGACGACATAAATTCCCAACAAATATCTTATAAAAAAAAATTTCCAAAATTTTTTTATACAAATATTTTATTTTTCCAAATATATTTTAAGGGACGACATTTGTAATCATCCTTTTAAATATTTTTATATAAAAAAATATTGTTTTAAGTATTGAATTTTATTATTAAAACTAAATGTAAATTCTTTGAAGGGCGACAATGTAAGTCCCAAAAGAATACATAAAAAATCATTTTCTTCATAATAAATTTTTAATAAAATAAAATGAACCATATTCAATGTCGTAAGCTTGAAATAATGTCGTATCATTGCGTTGAAATTTGCTTGAAAAGTTAAAGTCAATCGAAATACATTTAAATGAGCCGATCCTTTTAAATGTTTTTATATAAAAAAAAAATATTGTTTTTATTATTAATTTTATTATTAAAACTAAATGTAAATTCTTTGAAGGGATGACAATGTAAGTCCCAAAAGTTTATAAAAAAATCATTTTCTTCATAATAAATTTTTAATAAAATAAAATGAACCGTGTTTATAAGAACGACGTTGTAAATCAGCCCAAAATAATCTTAGTATCGTGCGTTGAAATTTCTTAGAAAAGTTTCGAGTCAAGTCGACATCATTTAAATGAGCCCGTTCTTTAAAGGGACAAAGCGAAAGGACAAATTTAAAGGGCGGACGTGTAGTCATTTCCGCTTAGCATTTATGGGGCGACGATGAGCTTTAAAGGGACGACAAAATGTCGTCTCTTTAAGCTGCGATTTTCTTGTAGGGGATGTCACCCACCTACCAATATAAAGAATAAACATTTTTAAAGCAATATGTATATAGGATTTAATATTTTTAAATAAGTTATAGTAACGCCCGTTCCCGGACATGAGTCGCTATCCGGAAATCGAAAGCGTTAATACGCATAATATTAAATAAATAATATTACATGTAAGCTCTCTACTACGTCGTATCAAATTAAAGAAGCGGAAGCTAAAGGACTCAAGGTAATTTTTTTAAATAACCAAGAATAGAAATAACTAAAGATAGAAAAATGTAATACTTATTACATGGAAAACCAAGCGAATCCAAAAATCAGAATCTCAAAACTAAAAAGTAAACTACAAGATCTCCATAAAATCCAAGTCTAGGAAATAAATATAAATAAATGAATAAGAAATCAAGGTCTTGAAGTCAGGCGTCCTCAACGTCGTCATCAAAGTCCTCACTCGAACTCCTCGTTTTACTGTTTATGTCTTCTCTCCCAAACACATAAATAAACATGCATTTGAGGTAAGTACATTTGTACAAAGTAAGTAGTAAAGCTACAGTTCAACTAAAGTTATTATTAAAGATGTTATATTGGTGAGACAGAAAGCTCATTTAGGGTTCACTCATTGCCCATCGACAAATGTCATGACTATCGTTTTTAGCTCGAAACTTATCTTTGTTACATCCTCTAACTCAGGACCACGATGCCTGGTGAAAATTCCACCACGAGATATACTTGCCAACTACGGTTGAATAGCACAGGTAGTCCAGGATCTCCCGGTATGCATATCGTTCGATGGATTTCCTCCATGCCCTTGACCTTTTGAGGCGATGGCGTTGTCCATCTTTGTATGAGCGTATCCATCGCCCGATTTGAATCGGTGCCTAACCAAGAATAGATGGCGTTTTAGCTTTTACTACACTTATGTAATTATTAATGTGAATTAACTAGTCACTAAGTGTTTTGAATAATACTCACCTTATCGACTCTGCTCACTCACTTAGACAACTGGACATCACATCCATCAATTACCACAGACATTGATGAACCTAGTTCATCAAAGCACAAGCCACTTTCATGTCGCTTCCGGCGGATCGAACTTGACTCCGCTTTAAAATACATTCGGTGTTTTAATTGAGCGAATCGGTCCAATCGAAGCTTGTTCATATTTTAATTAATGTTAACATATCGAGTTAAAGGTTTAAAAGCGGTGAAAACACGATCATGAAGCCAAAAAACCAAACTAGGATGCTGAAGTAGTGAAAACAAAGTAAAAGCAGGCCAGACGACCGTTTGGAACCTATGGGCGCCGTCCGTAATCGAGCGCCGTCCACTTAACCTCGAGGCGCCCGTCCATAAAAGCGGCTACATCACGAATAAAAAATCGACCTCAAGCGCCCGTCCAGCTAATCACAGGCGCCCGTCCGAGTTACTAGGGTCTCAGGCAGCCCGTGCACTGAGTGTGAAGCGCCCGTCCGTAGGTTTTTCCCAAAGCGCAAAACCTTCCACGACTCGATTTCTAAACCGTTTCTAACCTAATTAACCTGCGTTTTCGGCCTGATAAATCGTAGAAAACTTCTCTAGCGTCTATGATCGCTTGATCAGCGAAAAGCACATCTTTCTTGCGTCATCGCGTAAACATGATCTAAACTACAATAACAATAATTGAACCGTGGAAGAGCCTCTTACCTTTTACGCGGTAAATTCTACTCAAACCACGAGAAAGCGGCCAAAGCGATCCTTTTACGCGAGGAAAACATGTGTGATAAATCCAAACTTATATTAGATTCAATCACGCGGCAACAGCGACAAAAACTACGAATTGATGAGTTTGAGTCCATCAAACTCGAAGAAGAACAAAGCTAGGGTTTAATCATACCTTATCAAGGCTTCAACTTTACTGCAATCAAAGCGTTGCCTTCTTCCTACATGATTCAGGTGCTTTCGACTACGATCGAAAACCGTCAAAAATTGACTTAGCAATCGATGCACAAAACTCTCAACCACAACCTTGCTCTCTCACATGCGAGAATGTGAGTTTTGGAAGTGGAAAATCGATTAAAGATTATGGGGTGATTAGGTTGATTTTTCCTTAAATAGGGAAAATCCCAAAATTACCTAATTTTACCGATTTTCCTTAATCACCCTTATTAAATCAGATTTTCTTCCCCTTAAATATATGCATATATTTGAAACTTTACATATATTTAACTAAATAATTAAACTCAGAATAAAAGGCAAGAAGCGATATTTCGTTTTATGAAAATATGGCGTCTGTAATTAAAAAATCGGAATATTACATAAATAAACAGTTTTACTATTTGATAAAGAAAATTAATTAATCACCAGATATTCCAATATCATAGCCATAATCATTCCACCGGTTGCAGCAATCAGACATGTTAAAACAAGATAGACAGTGATTTTGTAGTGTTGGTATCCCTTAATTTTGTCATCATATTTGTGGTGGCCACCGCTATTTGGAAATGAAACAATAGCCATTTGAACTTCTCCCCAGAGCTGGTATAATTAAAAATATAACTTCTGCAAATAGAATGAAAAACTGGAAAAATCAATAGAATAGGAAAAACATGTCAGAATGAACACTTGCAGGAAAATATTAGAAACAAAAAAAAATTTTTCGACATTATCATCATAATGCATTGTCAAGTAATTAAATCATTGTATTTTATATAAAAATGAAAAGCATTAAAATCTGTTTTAGTAGTTTTAAACTGGTACTTATCTGTTTGGTAGATTTAGTAGATATAAATGAAATTCTAAGGTAATATAAAATATAAAATAAAAAGTATCATTTTATCTCCAAAAACAAAAAATAAAACAGCATCCCATTTTATCTCAAACCGAAACAGTATCCTTTTTATCTCAAACCAGTTTTATCAAACAATATCCTAATTTATACCAAGGTAGCATTAAGATGTATAAATTAAATTCTCAATTGCATTAAAAAAAAAAAAAAAAAAAAGTATCAGTATCATTTTATCTCAAACCAATTTTATCCAATTTAGATAAGTCAAATATTAGATTTTAGATAATTAAAATATTAGATAAGCCATATCAAGCCACCACGGAAGCTATCATTTTCCGAATTTAGATAAGTCAAATATTAGATTTTAGATAATTGAAAATATTAGATAAGCCAAATATCAAGCCACCACAGGAAGCTATTCGGATATTTGACTTATCAAGCCACCACAAAAGCTATCATTTTTGGGAATAAATCTAATATTTTCTTCACACAGCGGAATCATATATTTTGTAGTTCTTTATGGTTGTTTATATAAGGGATGATTTATCATTTCCTTGATATATAAGGATTTTATTATTTCTCTCCTAAAGATAATCACCGCATATCCCTATAATTTAGGGATAATTATGGGCCAACGTGTTTGAATGTCGAGATCAGTCTTTATATTTCAAGATTTTTCTTATTTATTTTCAATCGAATCTGATTCATTCAGCTCGTTAATTGTGCTTCAAATTGGAACCGCAACAAATTGATGTGTTGTGAAAAATTGAGGTTGCCCTGTTTCATTCTTTTTCTTTTTTGATTTTACTTTCGTCCGTTATTTTTTTTTTTTTTTTTTTAGGGAGTTGGAGAAGAAGAAAACGTTTAAATGATTAAGAAAAGAAACAGCTTTTAAAGCTTTTGCGTAAAGGATAAAAATATTTTTGAATAAATTCAGGAGCTTTAAAAAAAACTACACTTATCTCGATCATGATTTTTTAGCATGTTTCGTATTTACCATTAGAACTCCAAATTTAAAAAAATTCACGATTTTTTATTTTTTTCATCTTATTTATTTTTGAAATAGCGTTAAATTACGTATTAAATAATTGCCGACAACGAGGTGAAAGAATTTACATATATATATATATATATATATATATATATATATATATATATATATATATATATATTTGTGTGTGTGTGTACATGAATATAATGGCTTTAATTAATTAAAGGGAGCTCTATTTGCATTTCTGTGCGATCCAGCTCATTTACCAATCTTCATATACTTGCGAGTAAAACCTACTTTTAAATCGATCATTGTGAAGCCCGATCGCGCGCGATGAAGCCAGAAACTTTTGTCGGCCTCGATGCTCATTCGTATAAATAACTAATATCTCGATCAGCGATCTATTAATCACTTTAATCAATGCCTCACAAACATAGTTTAATGTCCATCCCTACACGGGACTGTAATGAGATAAAATAAAAGCGATTTACATAGGCTTTATATGATCATCTTGGTGGAAAATATGACACACCACAGACACGTATATAGAGAGAGGCCAGGTGACATTCGAGTTGTTGTGTATGATAGATGGAGAATGAGAATCTTGTATGATTTTAATTATGAATAATGGCGTAGATTATTTGAGCAAGTGATAATGCATTTCAATGAATTATTTGTAAAAGAAGGACTAAAAACGGAAAAACCGTAACAAAGTCGATTGAAGCGGATAGGATAAAATGGTTTCTGCAAGCTATGGATTCGATTTTGGTTTGTAAATTTTGAAGCCGTAAAAAATTGTTTGGTTTTAAAGTGGTTGAGCCGGAAAAAGCTGGGCCGTGTTAAATCACTAGCTGCGGTGCCACCTTAGTACTTGCCATATATAGTGAGGTTACGCTGCGGTGCAACCTTAGCACTGCCATAGTGACGGTTGTGCTTTGCTGGAGCCAATCGAACGTGTGGCAGTAGTACGTCAGAAAGATTTAAATAGATTTCTTGAGCATTCGGAAACCCTTTAAACGGTTTGGAAAATGATGTTTCATGTACAATTACTATATATATAAAGGCAATTGTGAAAACAAAATTTCGGTCCCCTCTAAAAACAAATTTTTTTGTTTAAAAAATGAGTAAATTCCTTGTGGTACGAATAAATCGTTTTAATCGACTTGTTCTGAAATAAAACTAAAAACGGCTTTTGAAGTCACGGGATTCCAAACGGACATGCTTTTAAGAAATTCTAATGAATTAATTTCGATGATTACATATGAGTAAATCTACAATCCAGGTCGGTCTGAAAAGCTGGATAATCAGGTTAGTTAGATCGATATTAAAATAATATGGCCCAGTTAGGATTAATTTGTGTGGCTGTATTAAACATTGTGTCTGCAGTAAAAATCTTATGTAGCATGTCGAAGCAGGTAGCAGGTCATTAAAAAAAAAAAACAAAAAAATAATCGTCCATGATCAAGAGCAACAGCAATGGCTCATAAATTCACAATGTGACATCCACTTTTTCTGACATTAGCAAATGTGACTTCAAAAAAATTTGCAGCGATAAAAAGTGTGGGAACTTCTTCGCAAATGTCTCTCGTGCGGCGAAGTGGCCGGTGGGTTGATCGAGCAATCTGGTTTCATAAATACATCCCAAAGCGTGTGGTTACGATCAACCACGCCGATCATTTATTCATCATCACCATGCGCGAGAATTTTAAAAAGTGACAATGTTAAAAGTCACGATGGGGAAGAGGTCGTGGATCTATCCACTTTCACATTCATGACCAAAAACTTAAAAAATAAAAAATGAACCCATCTTGACAGCTTTTTTTTCTCCTTCATCTCAATTATCCATCCCACTTCTGCTCTTTTGCTTCTTCAAAATCTCTTATCAAGTCAAATTATTTCTTCACAGTGACCTAATTCATGTGGCCTTTTTACTGCTTCTAGCGAATTCTAACTGCTGCACACTAAAGCGCTTGTCAAATTATTAGCAAGAAATTTAGGTACTGTGACTTCTACAGAGTATTTTTCTTTTTACAAAAACAAAAGTGAGTTTGTGTTCTTGATTACTGGTTGTATATCATCAATTGTTTAATTTTCTTAGAAAGTGATTATTTTCTCAGTTTTGTATTGTTAATCGACAAATATGATGTCGGAGAAGATGGGTTAGAGCCTGCAATTTCTTCCTAATTTTTATGCAAGATTTTGGGCTAGCTTTTTGTATTAAGGCAGAAGTTTGTATGGTTTGCATAAATTTTGGTTTGTATGGGAAAATATGAACTTGTTGGAAATTTGGTGTCAAAAATAGAATGTTCATTTTGACGCCATTGTAAAATACACTGTGAAAAGGAATGGCATTGTGATGCAAAGTAGGATAATTTGTTCTTTTGATCTGAAAGTAATGATGTAATTCACATGTAGACAGTGTGAGTGCTCTTAGATGACAGAAAAAAAAAAGCGTTCATGATTAACGAATTTGAAGATGGCTCGTAAATCATTCCTAAGTCTTTATTAGCTAAATTGGAGACAATACTTATTGGCTCGACTTGCAGAATCGAAAACCCCGTCTCATCCTCTTCTTCTTGTACCCTTTTTTTTTTTTTTTTTCAAAATTCTTGTTCTTCCATGTAAATATCAAAGCCATGGTTTGTTCAAAAAAATCCGACACAGGAAATTGTTCTTCCATGTATATCAAAGCCATGATTTGTTAAAATTGTTTACGGTTTAGCGAGGTCAAATGAGGTTAAATGATTGATTAGGTGTGTTATTATCTGCATTAAGCTATGATGTATTAAAAGAATGATCCAGCGTTCATAATTATTTGTATGTTTTTAAGCGGTAAAGATTAAAAAATTGAGCAATTAGAAGCTGGGTATGGCAGCCTGCTCATGTATATGTATTCATGTTATCCATACAACTAATGCTTGTGAACATGATTTAACATTCGAATCAATAATGAAAAGAGATCAAAATAAAATAAGTGACCGCACAAAGAAAGAGTTTTATCAAGAATTCAAATACATAAACACAATCACCGATAAAATTAGGTTGTGCATGAAAATAGTCTTAATTAGCATAGAGTACCCATCTTCTTCAAAACCTGTATCTACAAGGTTGTGCACGAAAATAGTCTAAGGTAGTGCATGCATCATCTTCTTCAGAACCTGTCTCTACAAGGTTGTGCATGAAAATAGTCCTAAGGTCTTCTTCTTCAGAATCAATCTGTATCTACAAATTTCTTCCAAAACCAATGTTCTCCCCAAATTTGCTCCATCCTCTCAATAGGGACATTCTTAGTCTCAGGCAATAACAAGTAAACAAACAAAGTCATAAACAAAACCCAACCCGCATGAAAAGAAGAAGCTCCCACCTTTAAAGAAGCAAAGCATTGGCAAGAAAATGTGAGCCACAACAACAGTGAACAAGAATTGAGATGCTATACTCATTGCTTGTGCAGCAGGCCTTATATCAATGGGAATATTTCACTTGTAATTAGATTCACTGAAGGGCTCCAAGATACTCCAAATGAAGCAATGTATATAGAGATGAATAGCAAAACTATATAGTTGTATGATTTACTCATTTGCCCTTCATCTCCTAGTTTAGCTATCAGTACTCCTCAACAATACCCAATGATAAAATCATTAGGACACCCCCCAATGAACAGCAAAACTTCGTCGTCCGAGCGATCGATTATCAACATTGATACAAACATAGCAAATGCTCCTATTACGCCGGTAACAACTAGGGATAGTAAGAGTGATTCGCTTTCGCTCATGCCTAGTGTACGGAAAAGTATAGGGGCAAAGAAGGCAATGGCATTGATTCCTGTGAATTGGAGAAAGAAAGGAAGAGCCATGGACATAATGAATTGTGGCCTGTATCTTCTTTTAGCAAATTCTTGAAGGGATTTTGACACTTTTAGAGATTTCACTTACTTTTAAAAGATCATTGAATTCTTGATCCAAATCATGGGTACCTCTGATCTTGTAAAGCAATCGTTTCGCCTTTGAACAAGCAGCATCATGATCATCACCAGCATTTTCGAGGATACTTATTGGGGTTTCATGTAGAAAAATTGATCCTATCAAAAAAATAAAAGCAGGGACTGCGGCCAGTGCCAAGAAATTCTCCATCCCCAACCACCTTTGATTTTCTCGGTACCGAAATTAACTAGATTCGCGGATATGTTACCCACACCAGAAGCACTTGGAAGCATGACACAAAAGCTCCCCTCAAATGGGGTGGTGCTGTTTCTGATATGTATATAGGAATCGACTGCAATCATTTAAAAAAGAAAATCAATTAGCCATCAGAAATTAAAATCATATGCATGCAGGCTGCGAGCATGGCCAGGACGGACTATAATTAATAGTGTTAGTAGTAGTACGTACCTGATTGGTAAAACCAAGTCAAAGCCAAGAATAAGGCGGCCAATAATTAGCATGTAAGTATTGGTGGCAGCACCTTGAATAGCAGAACCAATAAAAAATGCAGTTCCACCAATGGAGATAGACGACTTTCGGCCATATAATTTGGTCACAAATGAAGCTATAAACGTAGAGAAAAATCCAGCTATATACAGTGAAGACGTGAAGGAGGTCAGCAACTGACTGTCAATTTACAATAATTGCTAACATTTGGATCGTTTTCATCTTTTCATAAACCTTCAGGAAGAACTTCTTCAAAAATGGTTCCATTGATGTCACCCCACCTACCATTACAGATTTTAAATAATAAAAAAGGGATAAAACGAATTAATTTAATATTTTGAATTTTAAGAATGATTTGATAATTAGAAAATTAAATAATCACCAGATATTCCAATATCATAGCCATAGATCATTCCTCCACTTGCAGCAATCAGACATGTTAAAAAACATAGACAGTGATTTTGTAGTGTTGGTATCCTTTAATTTTGTCATCATTGTTGTGGTGGCCACCGTCATTTGGAAATGAAACAATAGCCATTTCAACTTCTCTCCGGAGCTACTATCAAAATAAAAATATTAATTACTTCTGCAATTAGAATGAAAATAAAAACGGAGAAAAATTAATTTATTAAATAGGAAAAGCATGTCATAATGCCTTCGACAATGTGTGAAATTCACACTTTTTTAGTCATATAAACGTACATGTGAAAATTAAAATGCACAAATTTTGGACATGACTACGATGCACATATATACTATATATAACAGCCTCCCGAGCAACCTAAAATTACCGATTTAAAGCTGAAACTTGATAAAAATAAATACTCAATCTTATTTTATCAGTCAAATGAAAATATATTTGTCCAACAATGACAACGGTCCAGTGATAAAGAACATGTAGTCGTTAAATCAGGAAGATTTGGATTGATGCAGAGGACAAAGTTAAGTGAGCGTGTGTTTCTTTCTTTAAAAAAAAAAAAAAAAAAAAAAAAAGTATATTTTCTGTTTTGAAATCCAGAATTTAGTATATTTTCTACATTATATGCATTTATTTATAAATGTCATAAACCAAGATAAATTAAAGATGAAAAGTTTGTACCTTTTCAATAGCGTACGAAGCGTAAGAAAATGATTTGGTTTCACCGTGGAAGTGCCACTGTTCACTGTTCACATCTCCCAGCAAATTTAGGAAATGCAAATTGATGCAAATTGTGTGTTGTAGTGTGTGTGTTCTTCACCTTTATATAATTTGAGAAAATAATTTTGGATAAGTGTGTTTTATCTTATCCAAATTTAAGTGTCTTATTTCATCCTTAAAAAATTAATACTAATTTTAGTAGGTAAATAAAATTCCATGGTAATATAAAAACAGTATCCTATTTTATCTCAACCGATTTTTATCTGAATTTTAGATAGGTCAAATATCATGCCACAACTGAAACTATCCTATAATATCGCATTTGTGACCCTAAAATAACGCATTTTGTCATACATTCTGTTAGATTTATACAAATCAAGTTTATCTACAACACCCCTTCAAACAATTTTATAAAATTTTAAAAAAAAAAATTATCTACAACATAATCCAAATCCTATCCAAATCAAAATCTCAACAGCAACTAAAAAAATTTGTGCCAACAAATTCTTAGGAAAAAATTGTTTATGTATTTCAGTTAGAATATGAGTCGCTTATCAGGAAATAAACGTTAAAGCGCATTATAAAATAAAAGTAAATTCACTTTATCGTGGCGCTCTCTAACGTCGTGTCAATTAAAAAGCGGACGAATAGCTAGGGTATAAAATTTAAACGTTTAAGAATAGAAAATGGGAATCTAAAAGCGGAAAAATGTAAATTTATTACATTTGAAAATCTGAAAATCCCAAAGAAAATTCTACTAATCTTGAAAGACCAAAGTCTACCTCAAAAGTATCAAAGAAATCCAAATGTAAAAGTAAAGTTTGTAAATGATAAGTCTTCAATGGCGCGTAGTCAAGCGTCGTCGTCGAACTCCTCCTCGAACACTGTTAGTCTTCTCATCCCCAAACACATAGAAAAAAATGCATTTGAGGTAAGCACAGCGTCTTAATAAGAAGAGAAGCTATGAAAACAAGCTGCGGTTTATAAGGAAAGATATTTAAACCGATTGGTTATTTATGTGAGACCGACTCAACGCAGGTTCATTTCGTGTCCATCAACACGAATTGACTAAACGCGTTTCTGCAAGCTTATCTATGTTACAACTTGCGCTCAAGGACCTTCTGCGCGTCCACTTCGTGAGTCCTCCGTACTTAGGGTCATTATGACTCTGGGGTTCTTCCCTCTCAGGAACACTCTTTTGCAACATATTAGTGGATCACGCTGATATCACGAAGTCTAGAAAGGTAGACTCCGATGGCTTGCGGCGTCTCGGTGAGTCCTGCTGTACTTAGGGTCTTTTGACTCTGAGTTCCTCGCGCCAGGTATACGTGCGTCGCGATTTAGCACAGGTGCTAGCCAAGAGATATGTTGTTTAATCTTTTACTAGTCAAATCGTTGTTTATTAGGATGATTAACTAGCCACCTAAGTGTTTTCAAATAATCTCCTCCACCTGAGACTACTCTCTTTACAGACCCTTTAGACACGGACAAGTCACAGCAATTACCACGACATTGATGAATGCTAACTAAATCAAAGCCTGAAGCCTATCGTACTCTTCCGGCGGATCTGAACTTCAACTCCTTTTAAAAGTACATTCGGTTTTTAAGCGAGAGCGAATCGAAGCTCAATTCGAGGCTTGTCAAGTTTATACTATTTAATATATCATATATAAAGGTTTCATAAAGCTAAATCATGCTTATAAGGCTGAACAACAACCAACAAAGGAAGAAGGACAAAACAAGCTAGGCGCCCGTTTAAGGCTCTGGGCGCCCGTCTGAAGCTTATTGGGCGCCCGTCAAAGGCTGGGCGCTTCGTCCACTTATACCAGGCAGCCCGTCCACCTAAAAGCGAGTTTCAATCACGAATGTAAAACAACACTTCAAGCGCCGTCGAGAAAAGCCAGGCCTTTCGTCGAAATGTACCCCAGTAGGCGCCCGTCGAGAGAGGCCAGGCGGCTCGTCCACAGGTTTGACTAGAACCACTAAACCTTAAATCCTGCGATTCCCAAAGCGATTCCAAACCGAACAACGGCAAGAACAACACAAAAAACTCTAAAAATTATGTCTAAACATATTATGGCACTTATGATCAATGACCAATCCATAAACTCATCAATCAGCATCAAAACACCTACAATTTCATCTAAACCTTATAAAGACATTTGAGATCATAAGGATAGTTTCCTTACCTATTTGCGACCATGGCCCGATCAAAACCCCAACAAAAGCTGCGGCTTTTGCCAGCAAAGCGGTATCAAGGCGATGCTTTCCTCACGGCGATTAACGCTCCGTCCGATCGAAAACCACGAAGGCTGCTTGGTTATTGGTGAAACTTCCCAACCCTCAACTCTCTCCTTGAATCGCGAGAGAGAGGAGAAAAAAGCGTGGCTGCTCTCTTTTTTTGTAAAAGGGTTATGGGGATTATCAGTCAAATTTTCCTTTAAATCAAAATTCATTAAAAGCGTAGTTTTCCTTATTTGCCACTTAGTCATACAAATCAGATTTCCTTAACTATATATATATATATACCACTCGAAATATATATATAACGTCCAAATTAATTAACTCAGATTAAAGGAAGCGAAACCGATATTTAGTTTTACATGAAAAACTAACGTCTACAGCTAGAAAATGGAATATTACAATTATCTTTCTACACGTTAAAAATTGTTTTAATATACTTACATTTATTGCCAATTGTGCTCTCTCAAAATTTGAAAGATTTCCCTTCAGAAAAAAAAAAATGTAAGTTTTATAGGCCAAATTTTAGTTAGAAAAAATAGTACATATACTTATTGAATCGTTTATACAAGTATATTCCATGTGTTCGATATCATCCAACGACTCACACTGAGTTAAAAATAAAATTTTAAAAAAAAAATAATAATAATACTACCTCAGTCCTAAACCTTTTTATTTTTGGATCGACTAAAATAATTAAGTGTCCATTTTCTTTGTTAATTGTCATTTTTTTAAAATACAGTATTTCCTTGAATGCATTTCTACTTTTATATTATTTACTTTAAAAAAATGTGTAACATTAGGTAGCACAATAATAACTTCAAAGGTACGTATAAGTGTAAATTCTACAATAATAAGTGAGATTCAATGATTAAGTACATTTTATTTTTCTTCCTAAACATTGTGAAGAGTCAAAGACACTTAAAAATGACGAATGTTAGGGGTGTATATGGTCAGATTTTTATTTTTTACAATTTATAAAACCCAACTATTTTTATGGTTTATAAATTCTAACCAGCAAACCCAACAATAATTGAGTTAAACCATGGTCTAGTATAGTTTGGCTTGGTTTTGGTTATTTCCTGTTTTTGTCTTCTCCAATTTTTAATAATCTTGTAAATTCGATCCAATTAGGCTGATAAAAAATAAAAAAAAATAATAAACTCACATCATTACATTGTCATATGATCAATTAGGCTAATCATATAAAAATCATGCAAACAATTTACATTATATTGTCATATTTTCCTATTTGGTTGGGTGACAACATATGTGTGGCGTTGTTGGTTGGTTAAAGTATTAATAACGCTAGATTATGGCACCAGGCTATTACTTTTTACATGAAATGATAATTATTAGACTTGATATACATACAAACACATATAAATAAATAAATTAAAAAAAAATATATATATATATATATATATATGTCAGTTTTTAAAGCCAAAGCAAGATTATTTTTCACGGTTTGGTTTTATCATCTAAACCAGCCAAAAAGCATGGTTTACTTTTTTGAATTGAACAGGTTTGGTTTTAGGTTTATGTGTACACCCCAGCGAAAGTTGTTAAAAAAACCAGCAACAGGCGAAGGTTTTTTTTTTTTTTTTTTTCAATTTATTGGCAAAAGAAATTTTATTTAAAAACTAGGAGCAATCCTCCATACAAGCATGAATTACACGGGAGGAGAAACAGCCTCGTTACAGACATCCAACAAGAGTGAGGGCCTTCTACAACTAAAAATGGGCGAGGCGAGCCGTCGTTGCAGTGGAAACTCTGGGGGCGCTTGCACTAGAAACGCTCACTGAAATGCACATTTAGGCCCCGGTTTATATAGTTATTCTTGCTGGCGTATCTCCGTTTTCTTATCGTAAAAAGTTTGTCATTATTTTTGGAGTCACAACATCACGAATTTTTGGGGCACAACATGTGACACACATTTTGTTAAAATTTGTCATTGCAATTGACTTATTGATTGATCTTAATTTCGTTAATCATTGGTGATAAAATGTGTAGTAAGATAAATAGTTTGTAGTGTGAAACATATCAGCTATAACTTACTTCACTCGAATATATTTTCCATGGCCATGAATTCTCTACTTCATTATTATTCACATACATATTTTTCATTTCAACCAAGTTGAAACGTTAATGCAGCTCCAAGCGATCAAGCCCATTATTGAATGTGTAGGGAGATCGAGCAAAATGATTATTTTCTCCACAATTATAAGGACAAATATTTTTCAAATTTTCTCTTGTAATATTTATAAGATGTTTTTTTGTTTAGAATCGAATCTAGCCTAGTGGTATCAACAATTGCACTTTAATAAGAACGAGTTAGATTAGCATCCTACCCCGATATAATTAAAATCTTCTTTTCCATTTTCAATTTAAAAAATCATAATGTATTTAGTTTATTTATATATTTGATTTTTTTAGTACTATAAAAGTCTGAAGGCCCAAAATTATTTTGGCTAAAGGCCTAAAATTACACGGGGCGACTCTGTGGGCGGTATGTTTCCTTGCCTTTTGACAAGCGAAAATGATAAATTAATGAAAGCTAGTACAAGTTTCCTCTGATCTTATTATGATTCTGGCGAAGAACAAATCTACTCGCTTGATTCATAAAGGCGTTGGTGCGAGAATAAAGGAGTCTCGCTTCAGCGATAACATGAAAAAAGCCCGTGTCAAAGCATGATCACACCGCTAAGGCCTCTCCAACTAGGACTTCATATACGCCTTCAATTTTTTTGGAAAAATTGCGGATTACTCTTCCACTGGCTATTACGAAGAAGTCTACCGATTCTTTGTTGATGAGTCACTTACAAGCGACATCGATATTAAACTTTAGGAAGCTAGAGGATGAGGTTTCCAATTAACCTAAGTTTGCTCCTTAACATTATCAGGCTATCTCACTTTATGGCTTGTGAGTACTCTTACTTGGTAGTCGAGCAGTGATAATAGCATTTAAATGCACGCGTCTCCTTGGAAAAGATGACCATTCTAGCCTTCCGGATGTTCCCACGATAAGTATATTACTTGAATTAACTCGACTTCATCTTCCAAATTAAGCATTTCATGAAGCCAATCAAGAAAAGGATTATGCGTGAAGTTTAGAAAAACAATTGACCAAGGTGGCGGTTACTCAGGATGGATTGCATAACCCGTTACTACACCTCTACTCGAAGGGCAACAACGATAGGCAAAATGTTGTTGGTGAGGAGTTCAAGTGAAGTGTATAATTCGCGGTTTCACTTTAAGCTTCAAAGAGTGTTCCAAGCTTTTTACGTGAGGTAGAAGAAGATGTGACCGTATTCTCGGGCTCCGGTATTTGTTATCATAAGCGATTGGTACCAGTTTGGTTGTATAAATCCCGTTGTTTGAATGATTCCATATCAATCTATCCTCCTTAAACATTGGAACAACGACATAGATAAGATTTTATCCATTTCGTATGAGTTGAAGGCCTCACGGATTGAAGCCTTTTTCCGTTGGCGAGTATATGGATCATCAAGCGACTTACTTGGCGACTAGCGACCTCTCTTACTATAGGGTGGGCATGTAAATTAGGTAAAGAGGGCAACCATGGATCGGCAACAATGTCAATACTAGCACCTTTCTCTACCTTCCATCTTAACCCGTAAAATAATAGTTTTTTTCCACTCAATATGCTTCTCCAAATTCTTTGAGGATTTCTACGAGTGAGGCATTTTGAAGTCTCGATAACAAAGTATTTTGCTTTGAGAGCGTCTTGAAATAGAGGCGGCTTAGACAATATCTTCCAGGCTTGTTTAGCCAAGAGCTTGATTGAAGCATTCAAATCCAAAGCCGAGATCTCCACTCTCCTTTTTCTTACAACAATAATGCCAAGACTCCAATGAATTTTATTTTCCCCTTCTTTCGATCCCAAAAAACTACCTTACCGGACTTTTCTAATTCGGCAACAAGCGTTTTGGGCGACTCAAAACAATGCATGGCGTCTTGAGGTAAGGCTTGGATAATGATTTGATTAGCACATCTTTTAGTGGAAATAAAAATTTACCTTTCCATCCATTGATTTTTTCTAAACTTCGTTCTTTTATATACATGAAGATCTCCTTCTTTGACATTACGATTCCATCCACTGATTTTTTCTAAACTTCGTTCTTTTATATACATGAAGATCTCATAACGACATTCCGATAACATACGGAAGACCCAAATACTTACCGCATACTACCGAAGAAATAAGATTTTTAGTTCATGTAACTACATAATATGTTTAACTTTTGAAACTTGAAAGGACATATATTATATCAACTTGGATTCAAATATCCTTAATTAATCGAGAAAATTTTCTTATTCTCTTGGTTTATTAATCAGTGCCTCACGTCTCTCTCTATCAACATTTAAGCGTATATATACTCTTGATCTACTTTTGAAAATATCTTTTTGCAAAGAAGGATTCAAACTCACCGTGTGACATATATCGATCAAATTGGATGTAACGTAACACGTAAGTTTGTGATGGATGACATGTAATGCCCAGGACCCGGGCACAGTAGCGGCTAAATAGTCATAAATATCCGGTCAAGCTGCTTGGGCCGTCGTCCTCACCCAATTGCAAAGGGCTAACCAATTGACAAGACATTTATGTCTCCCACTTATATGGGGTGAGCATTCACTTAATTTACCGATGTGGATATCACATTCTCCCCCCGCTTATAAAGGGTGGCGTCCTCGCCCGGGGCGGCGAACTTGTCCCGGATCGTCACTACCAGGAGTAACTAGAGTCATCCTTACACCGTCTTCTTTGTGCGGTGCGGTATGCATGTTTCAATCGATAGTCGGCTCGATACCATTACATGCGCCCCAGGACCCGGGCACGAGTAGTATTAAATGAGTCGTAAATGTCGGTCAAGCTGCTTGACCGCCGTCCTCGCTTAATTAAAAGGGCTAACCGAGTTGACAAGACGCTTATGTCTCGCATATATGAAAGTGTGCATGAGAATGTGATATCCCGTCGGTAAATTAAGTGAATGCTCACCCCATTATAATTGTGAAGACATAAAGTGCTTGTCAACTCAGGTTAGCCGCTTTTAGACCAAGCGAGGGCGGTCTAGCGATTGACGGACATTTATGACTTCGTTTAAGCAACTTCTGGACCCGAGTGCAGGGGCGTTATAACATGTTAAGATAATGTATCGAGTTGAATGTCATTTAGAAGAACTGATCTTTTGAAACTTTTTGCAAAAGGACAAAACTATTTATTCATTTATAAAATTCCTTTGTTTAAATTCCTTTGCCGAATTATTCATCAGAAATTCACTAATTTTCAAAATTCATGATTTTACGGATTCCTTTGTCGAAATTCACTTGTCTAAATTCAGATTTGGGATTCACTAGGGAAATTCAACGATTTTGGGATTCATTGTTTGTCATTACCATTATAACAATTATGCGAGTTGTCCTTCCATTTATAAAAAATATGTAAATTGTCATATTCTTAAAAATATTAGGATTATTGTCATTATCACTAATTTCCCATATTTTTAAAGAGCATCATGACAATGTAAAGCTTGTATGTACTAAAATCTTATTTAAAAAGCGCAGAAACTAGGCACCTGCATACTTACTTATTACTCCTCCGTTCTTAATTATATGTTCTTTTGAAAAGCGCGTATTAAAAATGATTTATTGTGTTGAAGCTTTCATTCTAAGTATTAAAAAAATTTGAAAAGTGTAATGGTGTATTGATTATAAAAGATTAATTTGTTGAAAGAGCCTCGAAGGTCAAAATGTAATATTGAAAAACACAAAGAGTATTAAAATATGTATTGAAAAATGTAATTACGACATATAAAAAAGAATTTTATTTTGACAACTGCAGTACTTAAATAAAAAGGGAGGGAGTAACAAATTAAAGCATTTTGCAAAACCATACTCTGTTTGCACACAACCAAAAATGTCAAATCATAATCTTTAGAAACTCCAAAAATTGGCCATACTAAAGTTAAATGATAACACACAAGTGCATTACAATAGAGAATTAATAATTAGTCGATATCAACGTATCATTCTTTTTGTTGTTCTTGTTAAGGAACCAATGTGTTTCAGTTTTATATATATATGTATATATATATATATATATATATATATATATATATATATATATATATATATATATATCGGATTCAGGAAATCTAATTCCAATTGGGTCATTGGGATAAATTTAAAGATTCATCGATGTCTAAAAATATTTTTAAATATCAAAAATTTCAAATCGTTTTAACTTTAAATTGAATATATTCTTGAATCTCAGTAGAACATGTGGCCCGTCATTATATAGACGATGTGACCTACATCTGTAGAAGCGATTGTCACTTTTAATCAAAAAAATACATTAAAATTTATACGATCGTATAGTTTGTCATTTTAAATTTTTATTTTTATTTAAAAATATTTATTATTTGTCTTTAAAAATTTATTATCATCTTTATCAGAGATCATAACGTCTGCGCCACTGTACATGGATATGCAAGAAGGTGGATGGCGACGTTGTCTTCTCTCTTGTCATCATGCATGTAGCTCGATCCAACAACGCAACCATGAAATAAACAGAAACTACTAACGTTCAAATCCTGCTTGTAGCTTCTCACCGGTACATATTTTCAAATACAAAAAAGGAATATCACAATTTTAGCCACAAGTTTTCTATGCATTTCTTATTTTTATTTTTAGTATTTTTTTTTTTTTTTTTTTTTAGTTTTTGGGCGGAAACATGATTTCATATATTCCATTATTATATTATAAGAGCAAGACATGATTGAATGGGTTGGCAATCTAATGCACCATTGTTTGTTACCGATCAGATTCAAACATTTTTTAACTAAAAAATGTGTATGTGTGTTATCAATTTTTTGACAAAGAAAAAACAGTAACTGAAATCACCCAATGCTAGTTCTAGAAACCAGAAAACAAGCAAAACAAAAAAGACAAAAAGGCTATGTTACAAACATGTTAGGATCCTGACTTGTGTGATAAGCGAGAAACTTCAATCTTTGCAGAGGCAGACCCAAGTGACAGGTAGGTAGGGGCAGTGCACGCCAAGCAAAAATCGAGGCATTTTGTTTTGAAAATGTAAAACATTATTTTCTTTTTTTTTGAATTTGAAATTGCATTAATAATTAATGTCGGCATTTAAAATGAGATAATAGAGAGTGGGGTTAGAGTGCGTCGATTACAATACCCGGAAGAAGGATTTAGACAACACAAACCACTAATCTAGCAAGTTGATCGACCGTCTCATTACTATTCCGACTAATCTGTCTAAACAAACAATGACTAAGCGACTTGCGGCCTTCCTATTCTTCAACAATTGAGCCCTCGGTGGATAAATCTTCATCTTCAAGCGAATTAAACCAATAGATATGGAGGAATCGATTCAATTTCAACAACTTTGCCGCTCCAGATTTTCTTTGCCTCTTTGACTCCTTCCAAAATGCGCCTTAAGTTACGCAAACTCCTTTGAAGCCGTATGGTCCAAATCTACGGAAATTGCGGATATCGAGGGCTCAATCATGATCTCGATAACAATTCCAATGGTCATGTCCATTTGGTAGCAAGCATCCATTAACCTTATAAGACCAGGCTTTGGCATCGTCAGGTCGTCGGAAAGACCCTGGGCAATCTGAGAAAAGCGATTGTTCTTGTTGCTCTGTTGAATTCATCGGTAGAGATTCGACTGAAGATGGATTACGCTTGGAAGAGCGGTGGTGTTGAAAAAGCATTTGTTCCTCTCGATAAATGAACGAGAAGATCATGAAAAGTAAGTCTACATCACGATAATTGGAGCTTCTTAGGAGACAACAAAGATCGAAAACAATGGTGTCTACAGAAGCAATCCATGAAGTGCGAGTTGGAAGACCAAAAATCCTTAATCCAGGTACAATCAAAAAGCGGTGTTTCCAATTTTCAATTTCCTTGCCACAAAGCAGTACATGTGCCATCCCAAAATTTTCCTTTTTCTCAGCGGATCCAAGAGGAAGGATTGATAGCAAGGCGCCAAGCAAAGGCCTTCATTTTTGGGGAATCTTCCACAGCCCAAAGGTAAATCACGCTTTTCCATTGATATTTGTTGAAGTTACTTCACCCACTGTTATGAATTTTGAACATGGTCAATTGCTGGTTTGTACCAGATTTAAGCGTGTAGGATCGCTAGTCTTTGTAGTGCGGATGAACTTGTCACAGTTGTCTGTTGATTTATAGGAATACAGAAAATTGCCTCGACTTCATGTGGTAGGAAAGTCTTTTCTACCGATTGCTTATTCGATTACCATAGTCAATCGGTTGATTCACGGTTTGTAAGGTCTCACTTTGATTGAAAGTAGAGGCTCGAAACACAGTTATGGGGATCAAGGTTGGTCACATATGTTGATAGATGATCCATCTCATATGAAAGAAGGTCTATTCCACTAGATTTCTTTGATAGAAAAGATGTTCTTACGTAGTACTTGTGCATTAGGATCGATTGACTCGGGATGTTGGGTTGCAAACAATTCTCCAACAACTTGTTTGGCGATAAAAGCTTGATTAAAGAGCCCAGGATCTTTAAATCCCATACCTCGCTTGGGCTTTAGGTTTACATAAGTTGTCCCGGGATATCAAGTTATAGATGCCTCACGAGTTTTGCCCCACGCTGAACCTCCTTATCATACTCGATATTTGGTGAGAAGCTTAGGAAGTTTAAAACATTGCATAACATACACCGGGATAGCTTGAAGAATTTGCCTTGATTAACAACTTCTTTGCATTTTGAAAGATAAAGAGATCTCCAACCATTTAACTTCTTCCGATTATATCTTTAAGGTACTTGAAAATGTCATACTGTCTTACCAACAATGAATGGTAATCCTAAGTATTTTCCTTTAGTGCTTCCAATTGGAATCCCCAGAATCTGAATGATAGAGCTTTTCACAGCATCCTTCAGGTTCCTGTTGAAAAACATGCTTGATTTTGATAGATTAACCTTTTGTCCAGAAAGTTGCTCATAGGTCCTTAGAATATTAGTAATTTGAGTGGCATTCTCAATATTAGCACTGACAAATAATATGCTTTGTCATCGACCAAAGAATAGGTGGGATAGGAAGGGATCATCTTTTCCAAATATGAAAGTGTTGGTCCCAGAGAGAGGGTGAAACTATAGTAAGAGGGGGTGAATGACTATAGTGGAGTTTCAAAAACTTTTCTTATGTTTAAAAGCTTTTGGGCGTGGATAAGTCCGCTTCTTACTATGTTGTTTTCAAATCGAGTTTAGGCAATCACGGATATAAGTTATGATCTAGGCAATTTAAGTAAATGATGTAAAGTAAATTTGTAGAAAGTAAATTGACCTGAGGCTTATAGTGGTTGGGGGTGGTGTAATCCGCTTAATCCAATCTTCTCGTGTGATGATTGGAGGAATTCACTATTGTTTTCCACGAGATACAATAGTATGATTGTCCTTGACTTCCCAAGCTTCACAATCTACAAGACTATCACTCCTTGGCTGCAATGACTTGATGATTGATCTCTTTCCTTTACTCGCTTGAGATCAAAATCCTTGGCGGCTATCACACACACAACTCGCTTCTCAGTTGCTTACGATTCGGTTGCTTCAATTTGATGTGAATAAGATTCACCAACTTGCTTGATCAATCGATGTTGAATATGACTTTGTAGTTACGATGTGCGAGTTGATCTACAGATAAATCCTTGTAAGTTCGAGAGAAGGCTTTTAAATTGTGAGTTTACGCTTAATTTTCTTTTGGATCGTTGTTTTTGTTTATCTGTCAATGCCTTCTATTTATAGCCTTGAATAACCTTGATTTTGAAATTCCATCCGTTGGCTATATTAATGAGAATAATCCTTGATTTTATTCTTGATTCCCCCATAATTGCATTCTCCTTGATTTGATGATCAGTTTTTTCTTCAAGCGTATAGCGAAAAATCCATCTTTGATTGATCCTCTATTTAATGCATGATCTTACGAATTTTCAACATATATTAAATCGATCAGTAAAGTATTACTTGTTTGTTTTACGAGCGGTCGAGTGATCCTTACGACTTAGCCGTTTTGGCTCTTCCTTCACCGTTTGTCTTCGCTCGGCCCGAAAGTCGGTTTACTCGGCCGATTCACTATTTTCTTTTTGCTTGATTTAAGGAGAATCTTTGTACTTCAACGATCCTTGATTGCGATGAGATCGGTGTACACCATATTTGAATATTAAGTTTCATCACTTGAAACATAACTTGAACTTATCCAAGGTCATCACGGTCTTCCCGGGTTATAAGTCGGACCATAAAGTCTTCATTGTATCTCTGTTTGGTGCTTGGTGGCTTCACTCTGCCCGAATTTACATTTTTACTTTGTCGTTTACACCAACTAGTACAATGCTTATGCATTCAACTTATACAACATGTCGGACTCTAAGTAAAGACTTATCTGAGAGAATTCTAACTTATTTGGGGCTTCTTATAACAATTTGGTATGGCCATCATCAAAACATAATAAAATGTTCTAACGAGAAAGGGGTGAGGTTTCCATTAAGTCTGAGTTCTTGATAAGTCTGAGAGAATCCTTGAGCAGGATAATAAATAGAAAGAGACAAAGGGTCCCATTATGCAGTTCCTCTAGAAGGTAGGAACACGGAGGAAGGTTGACCATTAACAATGACCTAAAGGATCTTTGATTTGACACACCTCATAATAAGCGACAAAAACCCTAGGATAATTCATTACAAAGTACTGCTCCAGTAGTTCCATTCCACCTATCAAAAGCTTTCATCATATCTAGTTTGATGGGCATCTGTTTTGCTCACTTTTTCCACTTCCATTAAGGGTTATGAAAGGCTTCAAATCTTTGCGATAGCATTATCGATGATTAACTTTCCACTTTTGAAAGGCACTCTGCATGATTGGTCAATAACGACTTCAAGGGTCAATTTGAGTCTATTAGCAAGAAATTTAGATAAATTTTATACACAGTGTTGCTAAGACTTATAGAGTCAAAGTCCTTAAGCATAGAAGCTTGATTACACTTTGGAATGAGAGCAATAAAAGTGTCATTTATATCGAGAAAAATCCATCCCATTATTAAGTGCATCCAGTTGAAAGGAGCGAGTCCTGCTATATAGATGCCAATGTTTATGTAAAAGATGGCCTACATACCATCGAGGTCGAGGCTCTTCCTACCGAGGAATACATTTGAGCCACGATAACTTCCTCTTGATATAAGGCTCTAATAGAAGGTTTTGTTGCATATCAGAGATTCTATTGAAAGGGCGACCATTTAAAGGTCAAAATTTTGAGTAGCTGCACAAGAGGAGAAAAAGACACATGTAGAACTTCATAGCATAGGTTTCATATCTTGAAGATCATCAATAACATTGCCATCCTCCATTGTGATCTTGTGAATTGTGTTCTTGGAGTGTCTTCTTATAGCCTTAGTATGAAAATAAGTTGTATTCTATCTCAGGATGCCCGACCGATCCACTACCCTTTGCTTCGAAGTCCTCATTCATATTTAAAGAAGATCAATTTCTTTCATTAGGGTTTTTTCCTCTGTTCGTCAAATTCTTGTTGTTGTTGAAGCTTGACAATTGATCTGCAAAATCTCAATTTTCATGCTAAGTTTCCCAAATTTGGCGAACTCAGAGAGGCAAAGTTATACGACCTCCACGATCCGGCTTAGCAAAGTCAGGCGACCTTCAAATGTTTCTTCTTTTTCAAAGCGACTTGAGATAGATTGAGGCAATCCACATCCACGAAGCCAAAGGGATCAAATCTCTTAATAGGCCTTTTCTTGTTTTTCCGGTTAATAAAAGGGCCATCGAAATCGGGATAGATATGTGATCACTTCTTGAAGCGAGAAAGATGTGTCCGCAGTGAAATATGGAAAAGATTTGTCCAAGTGCGGTGGCAACATCTCTATCAAGTCGAGCCTTAACGTTTCCTTTAGGCCACCCATTGTTCCAAGTATATCTACTTGAGTAGCCTAGGTCGATGAATTCTGATCTGCCAAGGCATTCTGAAATTCTCCATTACATACCTTGGTCTTATGACAACCCTGGTTTCTCGGTGACATCAAGAGTTTCAATGAAGTCACACACACAACCAAGGTAGGTTTGACGAGTATCTAATCTTACAAGGAGATCCCAGGAAGTGTGCCTCGAGGCATGATTTGGGTTTCCATAGAAGCGAGTGAAGCGGAAAGTTTTGTTTTGGTAGGTTACAACGAGTCAATATAGCCATGGGAACTAGTCAAAATTTGAACATAGGTAGAATCATTCCAATGGAGAGAGTCCTCCTCTAGTTTCCACCTTTGCTAACATGGAAACCGAGAGGCAAACCCATGGGTGACACGAATGTAGTTCATAGCATGACTAAAAGCTTAGTTTGAGATAGGAAGAGAAGGAAAGGAAGAGAGTTTTCACCAGGCTTTTGAGACTAGGAGCTGCATTGGGGTTGCCTAAGCCCTACAGTTCCGACAAATGATATTCATGGTTGTTGGTGGGGCTACAAGGCAACCTCGCGGGCAGAGACAAATTTCCATCTTGATTTTCATAAGCTGAAAAATCGGGATCCTCATTTTCCTTTCTTTTCGAGAGAAATTTTGGTTGTTGGTTATTTCACTTAGAGTCTAGGCTGCTGAAAATTTCTTGAAAGTTTTCAAAGTAGAGCTTAGGTTTGTGACTAATGACTTAGTGTTGATTGCGGGTGGTGATGCTTTGGCTTTGAGGGATCTTTGGAAGGAGGTTACGTTTTGATTACGTCCTTGATGCTTGTGAAGACATGATTTAGGTTGACCAAGGTATGTTTTTTCGGCGTTGGTTGGTGTGTGTTGCTTTTACGGATTATGAGTTAAAAGTGTTTGGGTTGTGTTCTTTGATAGTTGTTTGTCAAGAAGTGAGTTTTGGGGCTTCTGGTAATTTTGGGTGTTCATCCAGTGAAAGTATGGGGTTAATTGTGCTGGTGAGTTCATGCGTGACTTTTGGTGTTTTTGAGGCAGAATAGGACAAAAGGATGCTTTGGTTCAAAGGTATTTGGGTGCTAGTGTTAGAGGTTTGTTTGTCAAAGGTATTGGGGTTGTTGCTGTCTTTTGGGTTTAGGTCAGGGATGGTGACATGAACTTGGGTAGTGTCAGGATTTGCTAGGATCTTTTTGGATGGGATTGGGGTTGAAATAGGGGCTAAAGCTAATTCAGAAGTAGTTGGGGGTTTTTTGGATGGACATGGGGTTGCTTGAAGTGAGAGAGTGCGAAATGAGCTTTTTGTCGAGAAAAGTGGGTGGATAAAGGATTTTTGGTCTTTGTGAAGGTTAAGGTTAAAAGTATTGTCACTTTTCGGAAAGGGATCTGATTGACTTTTTGTTTTTTCTGAGGTTGACCCCTGTACTTTTTGATTTTGGCTAAAGTTTGGGTGGATTTTGGGTGGGAAGTTTGAAATTTTTTGGGTTTGGAGCTGGGTTGGAGGTGAGAGATATGACTCTGTTTGAGTGTTAGAATGGGATGAATCAGAGGTGATGCAAGGAATGAGTTCCATATCAAAAGTCTGAGTTCTTTAACTAGTTTGGTTCTAGCGGTAGCAATTGACCAAATTCCATACACGAATTTTTCTCTTCCTCGGGTTGAATTCCTCGGTGGTGGAGGGACAGTTCTTGGTAATGTGACCAATGTGACCACATAAATAGCAGAATGCAGGTAGTCTTTCAAATTGGAAGAGAGCTATGTATGGCTCAAGCAAGGGACTATCTTCTTCCACCGGTATGGCTAGAAGCTGAGGTAAGGGTTTGCTCAGATCAATCTTGGCTCTAATTCTGAAGGACAGTTGATTTGTTCCAATCTCCTCTCTGATTTGGACAAAGGAACAATCAGAGAGGCTTAGGCCAATTTTCTTACCGACTTTTACGTGTGTAGGTGAATTGGAAGATTATGAACATGGATCTAAGCAGATTCATCAAAAACCTTACTTTGATGAGTTAGAAAGGATTCCATTGATCAAGACCAGTGAATATTATCAAAACACCGGGGCCCATCTCTTTAGTACTCGTTTTTGGTCTTTAGGATGCTCAAGCGAGGAGGCGATAGAAATTTTTGTTTAGTTTCACAACATTGAACTTTGTTGTGCTCTAAGATTTCTCCATTGCTATCCACGAGATTTATGGTAGGATATCCTTGGTAGAGATTTAATATCGATTTTTTGATAAAATTTTCGGGGCATTTCGGTCTTTTGATAAATCGAATATTATGTTCTTTTATTTTTAAAGGTTTTATAAAGAAAAGGATAATTAAGGAATTATATGGTATTTAGGAAAAATTGGGATTTATTAAAAGGAAATAAATCCTAAATTAACCTAATCACTTTTGAAAAAAAAAAGAGAGAGAGGCGCATCTTTTGAAGAAGAGCGCAAGTTTAGAAAAAAAGAGAGGAAGAACTTTCAATCCCGAGGCTTAATCCGTTGATCTTTTGGGCCAGACATCTCAAGGAAAAAGAATCACGCGACAAGAGAATCGTTTGGATATCAACCATCCTTAGAACCGTTAACGTAAGTTCTCATCACCGTTCTTGTTAGGGTTCGTTTTCTGTTTAGCATCGTTAAGCTGCGTTTCTGCGTTATCTGCATCGTAGTGATCAATTTGGTGTTGATCGTTTTAGGTTCGAGTTAAAGGTTTATCTTTTTCAAAGTTGTGGTTGCTTGGATCGTAGTAGCTCGCAAGAATCGAAGTAACGTGGTCTTATCGTATGATTTAGTTCTCATGCGTTGTAGGGCAATGTGTATGTTTTTACTGCTTTGTTTTAAGTTGTTTTGGTCAAACTTTGGGATGCATATGGTTGGAAGCGCGAGCAAGCGGGTTGCGAAAGTGCAGGAAATTCCCGGGTGGGCGGGCGTCGAGGGATTGGACGGGCGTCGGTTCTCTACAAAAGTGGGCGGCGTCCGATTCCGC
The DNA here is from genome assembly GCA_026214975.1 of Gentiana macrophylla. NCBI lineage: Eukaryota > Viridiplantae > Streptophyta > Magnoliopsida > Gentianales > Gentianaceae > Gentiana > Gentiana macrophylla. The sequence goes on along the minus strand of JAOBSW010000582.1, from coordinate 93,284 downwards.
GGACGGCGTTAGGTGAAATTACGATACGAGGATGTGATGGTTTGAAGGTGGGCGGGCGTTTGGTTTTGGGCGGGCGTTCGGCCTCTGTAGACAGCGTCCATGTTGAGGACGAAGCGTCTGCGTAAAGGTGGGCGGCGTTTGGGCACAGTAGTTCTAGTTTTCATTGTTTTTGTCATGTCGGCTTGAGTTGAGGCTTTATTATCTTGTTCTAATGCATAACCTTACGTGACAAAGCTACGAACTAACCACAGTGCGTTTAGTTCCGGCACCACATGGATTCCACTAAAAGATGAAGTGTGGGACCCTTTGGAAGCTTCGTTTGCCTTGTGCTTGATAAGCTAGGGTTTATCGATGTACGTATGATGCTGGGGCTTGTCCGTGTCTAGAGAGTCTAAAAATGCGAGGTAGGAAGTGTGAGGAGCTTACACGAAAACACTTAGGTGGCTAGTTAAACATCTAATCAAGCGTATGTGCTAGATTAAAATCTTAAACATCATGCAATGCTTGGTAAGGCATAGTACAATATCGCGATGTGTCCTCGACCGGACAAAGTAAATTTGTACCACGCCCGGTCAATCGATTGGCGGATAAAGCGTCACGGTGCACTCTGCGGTCATCACACTATCGGGACTCGAGATATTCCGGGGCTACTCTGAAGCGAGTCTACAAGTAGGTTGCACCCGATTGTCTAGTACATCCTATTACTAGGCGTAGTGCCCTTGTTATTCATGATGTAACAAACTTGAGCTAAGATAGATACCCTTGGAACCTCGTGTTATGCAATGAACATAATGTGATAGATAGTTAGGGCTAATAACGGAAAATGAATTAATAAAAGGCGGTATTGCTTTTATTTCTTTATGAGGAGCATAGTTATCACGATCTTACCGTTCTGAGTACTTTTGTACTTACCCGTTACGTTATCTTTGTCTTTCCCTTTCCCCAAAGAAGATGAGCAGGTGGTTACGATGAGTTCTTTGATAGCGAGGGCGTTTGAGTTGGAGTTTGAAGGCTTAGATCGTTTAGATGTTTTCTTTTCATAAGCGATTGTTTCGACTTTGAACAATGTTGTTCTTTCTTTTGGTTTAGTTACCTTTGAGATCTTTTGGATTGAATTACGGATGTTTAGATCTTTTATTGGATTTAGTTTTCTTCACGGCATTGATTACCGTATGTTTGATCGTTTGGTTTCCCGAGTTGTTGAGTTGTTTTATCTTCGCGTCGTTTGATTTTTGATGGATGATGTAAGGCTTGCATGTATTATTGAGTTTTATTTGATAATATATGTGCGGCGCTCTTTCGGATAAGGACTCGGTGTCGAAAGCGGGCGTTACTGATTGGTATCGAGAGAAAAGGTTTTCCTTCTTTGTGTAGGACTTGATTTTCTTTAAGATAAGGTTAGAGCTTTAGTAACCCCTCTCTTTCTTGGCTCTGACGAGATGGTGCTTACTAGAGGAGGAGCTAGTTAGTATATAACGCGAGGCGAGATAATACCCGGACAAATAGCAGAGGCGGAGTTTCTTGAGGTTGTGGTTCGAGAAGGAGGAGGAGTGGACCAACTACTCGGGTTCCTCGGTCACTCAGTGAACAACCCGATCATGGTGGAAATCAAGGACCAAGTAATTACATTGAAAGGTTAGTGGAACAAGCGGGTCCTTCAGGTTTAGCACCAGCGTGCCGGTTTACATCGGCCCCAGGACCACCACTTGGACCGGGTTGGGACTTTCTAACCCACGGCGGTCGATTCTTGATTATCCACGGTATCCATGTTTCCGTCTACACCGTTGAGTTTCACTCCTCGGCCGGCGATTCGACCTCCACCACCACCTAGATCGAGTTCTTTACGTAGCACTTGGCTACACCCGACCCCTGTGAGTTATCGAGAATGCCCCACGATGCAATGATTTTATTTTGCAGGCGATTTGGGGATTCGATAGACCAATAGGCGGTATGAGAAGGTGAAGAAGCCTGAGTACGAGTTTTTGGTAATGTTGAGCAGGCCGGCGAGACTTGTGGCCGTCGTTTTGAAAAGGCATCTGCGAAACATGAGGCCCCAGAATGCGAATGGGCTCGGTTAGCGATATCCTTGTTGGCGGTGTCTGAGAGAGTTGGATGGAGTCTTATGAGCAAGCTAATCCTAGAATCCGCAGTTAGGCGGTATTCAAGAATTTGTTCTATCGGGAATACTTCCTACTAGAAACGGCACAAAATGCAAAGGCCAGCGAGTTTACGAGTTTAAAAGCGAGGAAGAAATACTACGGTGACACGATGCTCGCGAAGTTTCACGGTGGGCGAGTTCTACCCGAGATTATGAAGAGTGAAGAAAAGAAGATAGACAAGTTTATGGAAGGGTTGTCACGTGATGTGGCAAAGGTATGCTTGGAGATAGACCGGCGAGTATGGCAGCGTCATGGATAGAGCATTGGCGGCGGAAAGTTTGCCAGCAGGCCGGCTTGATTGTAGTTGGGGACAAGAGGCCATTCTCAAATTTTCAAGGAGGTAGTAGAGGCGCCACAGAGAATGTAAAGAAAGGGAGGAGTTTAGCAATGAAGAGTTACGACAAGTGGGGCGCCACGGTTTGTGCTAAATGTAACAAAACACATCGAGGAGATTGCATGGCTGGTAGCTTGAATTGTTTCCCTGCTGAGAAGCGGGACACTACTCGGCGTGTCTAAAGCTATCACGCAGGGCAATCGAGCGGGGCGAAAGTAACCCGCGGGGTAGTAAATCCTACGGGTATGAACCGGTTAAATATCTTTGCGGCGAATCTGAGAGAACGGAGGAGAGCTAGATGACCTTGTGGTGGCAGTACTTTTTTGGTGTTTGTGTTTCTTATAAATATTTAATATGATATAAGCGCATATATGATATTACATATTTATCGTAAATGATTCACTTTTAGGTACCATAATCATAGATAATCTAGCGATTTTTCTCTGTTTGATACCGGGCTTGAGGAACTTTTGTTTCTTCAAACATAGTCAAAAAGTTAAACCTACCGCTTAAGGAGTTGGAGAGACCCTTGAGTATATCCACCCCTTTGGGCGAGTCACGGATGTGCTCAAGTCACACCTCGATCGACATTAGAGTTGGGACTTACAAGTGCCGGCATGCCACAGCGGTGTTGGATTTCTCGGACTTTGATGTTATCTAGGTATGGGTGGTTGTCTAAGAACCATGTCTATTTGGATTACAAAGGCAAGAGAGTAATCTTTAAAGTTCGGAAAATCAGCTAGGGCGTTTGAGGTATCGTATACAAGCTAGCAAAAGCGACATCCGATCATCTCGTGATTAAAGCTTTAAAATCCTTGAGGCGGGGTTGCCAGGGTTTGTGGTGTCTGTGCGCTAGATAAGAAAAGCTCAAACCGAGTTAGGAGAGACTCGTGTAGTTAAGGACTTTCTGAAGTTTTCCCGGAAGATTTGCCAGGACACATGCACGATAGGGCCATAGAGTTTGAGATCGAGTTGATCGCGGGAGCTTCACCGATGGCTAAAGCGCCATCTGAGGATGGCACCGGTGAGTTGAAAGAGTTGAAGATTCGACAGGATATGTTAGAAAAAACATCATCCGACCAAGTACATCACCGTGGGGAGCACGGTTTTGTTTGTAAAGAAGAAAGATGGGAGTATGCGCTTGTGCATCGATTCTGAAGAGTTGAATAAGCGACAATCAAGAATAAGTATCCTTTACCAAGGATTGGCGATCTGTTCGACCGATTGCAAGGTAAGAAGGTGTTCTCTAAGATTGATCTTAGGTCGGTTACCATCGATTTGAAAATCAAGGTGTCGAGATATACCTAAGGCGACCTTGATGCGAGTATGGACATTATGAGTTTTTGGTCATGCCGTTTGGACTCACTAATGCTCCATCAAAGTTCATGGACCTAATGCAAAGAGTTTTCATGCCTTATCTCGACAAGTTTGTGATAGTCTTCATAGGCGATATTTTGGTATACTCTAAAAGGCGAGAAAGAGCATGAAGAACATCTAAGGGTAGTACTACAAACCTTAAAGAGAACAAGGCTGTATGCCAAGTTTTCCAAGTCGAGTTTTGGTTGGATCAAGTCAGTTTTCTTGGACATATAGTTTTACGGAGAAGGTATTAAAGTGGATCCGACAAAGATAGAAGGCTTTCTCTAAGTGGCCTGAACCGACATCGATGTGAGAGATAAGAAGTTTCTTGGAGTGCAGCGGGGTATTACCGGAAGTTTGTAAAGGATTTCTCGAAGATAGCTACACCTCTTACGAGACTTACTCGGAAAAGAGCGTCAAGTATGAGTGGGTGATGAATGTGAGAAGCCTTTGGACTTTGAAAGAAAAGTTGACCACGGCTCTGTGTTGGCGTTACGGAGGTTTTGATAATTATGATGTTTATCTGGATGCATCGGGTCAAGGTTTGGGTTGTGTTTTGATGCGATCGGGGAAGGTGATTGCTTATGCATCTAGCGACTAAAGGTGCATGAGAAGAATTACCACACGACTTGGGTTGGCGGCGGTGGTGTTTGCTCTGAAGCTTTGGAGACACTATTTGTATGGTGTCAAGACAAGGATCTTCACGGATCATAAGAGCCTTAAGTTCTTCTTTACTCGGGAGAATCGAACATGAGACAAAGAAGATGGTTAGAGTTTGTGAAAGACTACGACTTGGACATTCAATACCACCCGGGTAAAGGCGAATGTAAGTAGGCGATGCACTTAGCGGAGGCGGTTAATGCTATCACCACCTTACAAGAAGTTGTGGATCGATTGGATAGAATGCAGTTGAAGTGGTTGAAGCGAAAGGATGAAGACCGAGTTTATGGCGCCATTGATGGCGAGTCGAGATCTGCTAGATGAGATCTGGTTTAAACAAGATAAGGACCCGAGTGATGGTTAATTTGAAGCGTGTGGCCGAGAAAAACCTCTGATGGGTTATCGGTTGGACAAAGTGGTTATCTTTGGTATGGAGACCGTTTGTGTGTACGGATGTGGATGGTCTAAGAGAAGGTTATGGATGAGGCTCACAAGATTGCTTTGCGGTTCACCCGGAGCCACTAAGATGTATAGAGATCTCAAGGAAGATCTTGGTGGCACAGTATGAAGTTAGGGATCGCGAGTTAAGTGGCGAGATCGATACATGTCGGAGGGTGAAAGCGAGAACATAAAAGGCCGGGAGGTTTCTTTGAAACCTTTGGAGTTACGGAATGGAAATGGGAGAATATCACGATGGATTTCATCACGGTTTGCCTAAGGCGAAGAAGCGGTCATGACATGATTTGGGTGATTGTGGATAGACTTACCAAATCAGCCCATTTCTTGCCGTGTAAGGTAGACATGCCTATAAAAAGTTAGCTACTATGTACATCGACAATATAGTGAAGCTTCATGGTGTGCCTTTATCTATTGTATCCGGCGAGGATAGTAGATTCATCGATCGCTTTTGGAAAGGTGCAGAAAGCTTTTGGAGCAGGCGGATTTGAGTCTGACGTTTCATCCTCAGACGGATGGGCGATCCGAGAGAAGCGATTGAGACTCTTGAGGATATGCTTAGAGCTTGTGTTTTGGATGCCGGAGGTTCATGGATAGATTACCTCAACTTGGCGGAGTTGCTTACAATAACGATTACCACGCAAGTTTGGGAATGCCACCTTTTGAGGCCTTGTATGGTAGGAAGTGTAGGACTCCACTTTATTGGGATGAAGTGGGAAGAAACACATCACCGGGCGGAGATGGTTCAACAAGCCAAGGAGAAGATCGAGTTGATCTGGAAGAATCTGAAAATTGCACAAGATCGCCAAAGAGTTGGGCCGATGTTAGAAGGAGACCATTAGAGTTGAAGTTGGGGCCGAGTTTACCTTGGCGTCTCCAATGAAGAAGGTGTCAAGAGGTTTGGTCGAGAAAGGAAAGCTAAGTCCAAGATCGTAGGACCTTTTGATATCATCGAAAGAGTTGGGAAGTTGGCTTATAGACTACGGTTGCGAATCGATGTCTAGAGTCCACAATGTCTTCCACGTATCAATGCTTAAAAGTGTTTATCAAAAGTGGATGTGGAATGCGAGATTGATCGGAAGTGTTACAAGACAACCTATCATACGTGGAAAAGCCGATCAAGATTACGGATAGAAAGGAAAGGATGATCAAGAGCGAATGATTCCGTTAGTGTTAGTGCAATGGAGCAACCATGCACCGGCGGAAGCTCACTTGGGAAGTGGAAGCGGACATGATAGATGAGTTCCCGAGTTTTCTCATGCGCGAGTGCGTTCTAGTTTAGAGCGAAACTCCTCTTAAGGGGAGGAATGTAATATCGATTTTTCGATAAAGGGCATTTCGGTCTTTTGATAAATCGGAATATTATGTTCTTTTATTTTTAAAGGTTTTATAAAGAAAAGGGATAATTAAGGAATTATATGGTATTTAGGAAAAATTGGGATTTATTAAAAGGAAATAAATCCTAAATTAACCTAATCACTTTTGAAAAAAAAGAGAGGAGGCGCATCTTTTGAAGAAGAGCGCAAGTTTAGAAAAAAGAGAGGAAGAACTTTCAATCCCGAGGCTTAATCCGTTGATCTTTTGGACCAGGACATCTCAAGAGGAAAAAGAATCACGCGACAAGAGAATCGTTTGGATATCAACCATCCTTAGAACCGTTAACGTAAGTTCTCATCACCGTTCTTGTTAGGGTTCGTTTTCTGTTTAGCATCGTTAAGCTGCGTTTCTGCGTTATATGCATCGTAGTGATCAATTTGGTGTTGATCGTTTTAGGTTCGAGTTAAAGGTTTATCTTTTTCAAAGTTGTGGTTGCTTGGATCGTAGTAGCTCGCAGAATCGAGTAACGTGGTCTTATCGTATGATTTAGTTCTCATGCGTTGTAGGGCAATGTGTATGTTTTTAACTTTATTTTTAAGTTGTTTTGGTGAACTTTGGGATGCGTATGGTTGGAAAACGCAGCAAGCGAGGTTGCGAAGTGCAGGAAATTCCCGGTGGGCGGGCGTCGAGGGGATTGGGACGGGCGTCGGTTCCTCTACAAAGTGGGCGGCGTCCGATTCCGCGGACGGCGTTCGAGTGAAAACCACGATACGAGATGTGATGGTTTGAAGGTGGGCGGGCGTTTGGTTTTGGGCGGGCGTTAGGCCTCTATGGACAGCGTCCATGTTGAGACGAGCGTCTGTATAAGGTAGACGGCGTTTGGGCACGGTGGTTCTAGTTTTCATTGTTTTTGTCATGTCGGCTTGAGTTCGAGGCTTTATTATCTTTGTTCTAATGCATAACCTTACGTGACAAAGCTCTGAACTAACCACAGTGCGTTTAGTTCCGGCACCACATGGATTCCACTAAAGATGAAGTGTGGGACCCTTTGGAAGCTTGGTTTGCCTTGTGCTTGATAAGCTAGGGTTTATCGATATGCACGTATAATTGCTAGGGCTTGTCCGTGTCTGCAGAGGTCTAAAATGCGAGGTAGGAAGTGTGAGGAGCTTACACGAAAACACTTAGGTGGCTAGTTAAACATCTAATCAAGCGTATGTGCTAGATTAAAATCTTAAACATCATGCAATGCTTGGTAAGGCATAGTACAATATCGCGATGTGTCCTCGACCAGACAAAGTAAATTGTACCACGCCCGGTCAATCGATTGGCGGATAAAGCGTCACGGTGCACTCTGCCGGTCATCACACTATCGGGACTCGAGATATTCCGGGAGCTCTTAGGCGAGTCTCTAAGTAGGTTGCACCAGATTGTCTAGTACATCTATTACTAGGCGTAGTGCCCTTGTTATTCATGATGTAACAAACTTGAGCTAAGATAGATACCCTTGGAACCTCATGTTATGCAATGAACATAATGTGATAGATAGTTAGGGCTAATAACGGAAAATGAATTAATAAAAGGCGGTATTGCTTTTATTTCTTTATGAGGGCATAGTTATACGATCTTACACCGTTCTCTGAGTACTTTTGTACTTACCCGTTACGTTATCTTTGTCTTTCCCTTTCCCCAAAGAAGATGAGCAGTGGTTACGATGAGTTCTTTGATAGCGAGGGCGTTTGAGTTGGAGTTTGAAGGCTTAGATCGTTTAGATGTTTTCTTTTCATAAGCAGTTGTTTCGACTTTGAACAATGTTGTTCTTTCTTTTAGTTTAGTTACCTTTGAGATCTTTTGGATTGAATTACGGATGTTTAGATCTTTTATTGGATTTAGTTTTTCTTCACGGCATTGATTACCGTATGTTTTGATCGTTTGGTTTCCCGAGTTGTTGAGTTGTTTTATCTTCCGCGTCGTTTGATTTTTGATGGATGGCGTAAGGCTTGCATGTATTATTGAGTTTTATTTGATAATATATGTGCGGCGCTCTTTCGGATAAGGACTCGGTGTCGGAAGCAGGCGTTTCATGTTAGGATCCATACTTGGGCTAAAAGTAAGAATCTTCAAACTTTATTTAGGCACCTTCCGCAGCCAGGAACCCGACTTTCTTGAACACTAGTAACCATCTCTAAATCACGTCAAGATCCTCTGGGTCTGACTTTGTGCAAAAGTGACAAACTCCTTCTTTTGGCTCCATCATCCTACCACGCCTTGTATGAGCATAACAACCCAATCCATGTAAATAAATATGTCAACAAAAAAAAGCGAGGTAAAGATAAAGACATGGCACCTCTCACTATGAAAAGAGTATCGAGATGCCTGTACACCTAATACTCGATCCTTATCGAAAAATAACATCGACACGTATATAATTAAAAAATAATTTATATATATCGGTCGACATCACTAACATCATAGTACAAAGCGGAAGCATTAAAAATACACTCGGGGAACTAAAAGAAGATCGAAAGAAACACAAATTTCATGACATTTACACAACAGCCAAAACACTTAAAAACCGTTCCTTTGCCTTGATAACTATAGAAGCGATGATAAATGCCTTGGCGAAAATCTGCAGCCGATTGACAATGATCTACACATTTGATTATTGTAGGACGCAGATCAATCAATATGGATGCCTGATAATCAATGTTGTAGATCGTTATTGTGTCGATTGATAGTGTATTTTACGTTGTTTTATCATTTCTCATAACTATAACCAGGAAAACTATTATCTCAAGAACATTACAAAAGATAGGAAATGATCTATACCCAAAATCACATTACAAAACATTAAAGATCGAAGGCGATAAACTTCACCAGCAACATGTTAGGGATCACTCTTCAACGACCTCGAATTAAAGCATGTATTAAAAGCACATGGCTTCTAATTATATAAGTAACAAATTAAAGCATTGTGCTAAAAATGTCAAAGTCTAATCATAGAAACTCCAAACATTGGCCATGCTAGAGTTAAACGTTGACAAACAAGGAGGAAGCGCATTAGTGCATTACAATAGAGAATAAATAATTAGTCCATATCAACGTTCATTCTTATTGTTGTTGTTTATGAACCATTTTTTCATATATATATATATATATATATATATATATATATATATATATATATATATATATATATATATATATATATATAAGTCACTATCAAAAACGGAAGTATCAATCATTTGGCACACAAATTTTATAACACCATAAAATCTCACCTTATGGGATGGATGTAAAGGAGGTTAGATCCTCTGTCGTGTAAATATGACTAGTTTTTGCTGTGATATATGAAAGGTTTAAAATGTTGTTTTTACAAATGTAAAAAAAAAATAATAATCAATCAACAGCGTCGTTTGATGTATTACAACTACAACGTGGTGCTGTATTTGTCATCACAACAGAGGATGGTGTATTACACTTGCACAGCATGTTGTTGTATTTGGCATTACAACAGAGGATCCCAATTAAGTAGGGATGTCCACTTGTAATTGAGAATTTCTGACGCAAAATTCTTGTTTTAAGGCCAAAAGGCTTGAACCAGTCGTCTTCGTTTGTTACGAAAGGGTTAAGCTTTCGAGTTAATGAGGCGTTTATACCTGCGACATATGGAAGTGAATATTATATTCTTTCTAAGACATGAAATTCTGTGCGTCATGTCGATAGTGCAAAAATGTGTTGTGTATATTTTGTTGTATTCTTATTCTTTTCAAAAGATAATTGAATCAAAATATAGAATCAGTAACTAGTCGATATTCTCTGAAAAAATAAATAAAAAAACAAAACAAAACTAGTCGATATATACCCTGTGAATTATTTTTGTCTTTTTTTTGAAAACATTTATGTCTTTTTAAACCAAAGTCTTTTGTTAATCTATGATATATGTGTGAAAACCATACATATGGAAGAAGGCCAGGTAGGTAGCGTAGCGACGTTTGCTATCTTCTCTAGCTTCGGCAAAAGCATAATTATTCTCACAAGTGACAAGTGACATACTTTCTTAATGAAACTATATATATATATATATATATATATATATATATATATATATATATATATATATATATATATTCCCATAAACAAGTGAAACACAATTTTTTCTGGGAAGGAATGTCAGATTGGCTTGAAAATGACCTCCATGTGTGAGATTTCGACATCTTCACCTTTTAATAGATAATTGGATATATATATATATATATATATATATATATATATATATATATATATATATATATATATATATATATATATATATATTAACCAAGTCAAAAATGGATAAACCGAGCGTGTACAGCTATTTCAGTTAGATAAAAGACAATTAGATACGTTAATTATCTAGTTGACTCGGCTCCTCTAAAAAAGAAACATATATAGCTGGTGGGCAATTTACTAATTTTTTTATTTTATAATTTTTAGGAGAGCTAGTTGACAAAATCTTGACTTAGTGATTTGCAGGAACCATGTTTAGAGTGGGCATCCAACATTATAATTTTCACATTTGAAACTCACCATCATTTGTATTCATTTGATACTCTTGGTTATGATTAATTGGCTTTTCAAAACCAAAAACCAAAAACAAAAAAGTTATGATTAATTGAACAAGAATTTTTATGCAACAAACTTTATGATCAACTTAGGCGTAAATATGTACAAGCGTAATGGCGAATTGAATTACGGAGATTACATTAGCGAGATTGTCTAAGCATCTGGTTTTGGCGTGTATCGAGGAGTTTCATCATGATGAGCTCCACCGACCCCACCCCAACCCCAGCGAGAGTGTTCATCTCGGAAGCCATTAGGCGTCTTCGAGAGCTTCGATTAGGCGTGGCCTTGAGCCTTTCTTGTATTTGTTTTTTACTAGTGTTATTGCATATAAAGTTTCTTTTATGCAATTCGTTTCTTTATGCTGGCTTTAGTAAGTTTTTAATAAAATATCAGGAGTTTAAATGAAAAAAAAAAAAAAAAAAAAAAAAACTTAGGCATAAACTGAAATCAATAATTCAATCTTGACCGGCCACAACCAGTTGAATGTATTTGTTCTAAATAACGGTGTTTTACAATAAAATTATTTATCATTTTATATCTTTAGCTTTATGATGTATACATTAGGCGACTGGGTGTTTTTCAATACATTAGTCGTTTTACAATGCGCTTCCGACATCGTTGGACCAGCGTGTCCATTGATTAAATAATATTATTTTAAATTTTAATCACTATATTAGTAGAAGCGGATCATTGATGACGAAGGGCGTCGGACCCCTTGATTTTTGTGAAATTACTATTATGTTCTTTGTGTATTATATAATATTTCAGAAAAATAGTATTAATATTACTTTTGCTTTGTTATAATATACATCTTAATATATAAATATTGGCCAAGTCAAAAATGGATTTAATATTACTTTTGCTTTGTTATAATATACTGCATCTTAATAAATAAATATTGGCCAAGTCAAAAATGGATATACCGTACAGATATTCAGTGAGATAAATGACAATTAGATATGCTAATTATCTAGTTGACTCAGCTCCCCTATAAAAACATATATAGTTGGTGGACAATTTACAATTTTTTTATTTTATAATTTTTAGGAGAGCTAGTTGACAAAATATTGACTTAGTGATTTGCAGGAACCATGTTTAGAGTGGGCATCCAACATTATAATTTTCACACTTGAAACTTGTTGGAGATAATCGGAGGAAAAAAATAAAATGATTTTGAATCATTTTTTGTAACCATTGAGAGTCGATTTGATAAGACTCTTGTATAGTTTATCAAAAGTTTATGATGAGCTTTGAAATCTACGTGTGGCGAGTCTTTAAACCCGTTGATTCGGATATCGGTGAATGAAAATTAAGGCTTGAAGTTGGTTAGTTGAAGAAGTTGAAGTGTTGAAACTTGGAATTGAAGAGTTCAACTTCCATAATCCCACATTGAGAAGTGTGCTAATCTTTTCTCAATATTTAAAGCGGAAAAGTTAGTTAAAGGGTATAAGCTCAAGGGAAATAAAGAGAGTTGAGAATGGTTTTATTTAGACAATGTTACTGCTAAAATAGCCACACACGAGTGACGGACGTTTTCTAGTGCTATACAATCTTAAAGCTGATGTGGGGTCAAATCATAGTGCTAGTATGGTGAGTCGGGTGTCGAATCCTCGAGGAAGCGTGGTAATTCATTTAAGTGTGGTTAAACATCAAACAACTATTATTATACAGATCTAAATCGCGGGTTTTATCAATACAGTCATTTCTTATACTAATAAGCTGAGAAAATAATTGCATAAATTAAAACTAAACTATTATAATATATATAAATACATAAATATATATAGTAATACATAACGATTACAATATATATATATATAAAATATATAGATACCAATATATTAAATACTAATAATTATTATAGAACTAGCCAAGATATATATAATTGAATTATTCAATCTTTTTGGTTTTAATTGATATATATCTTTCTTTATTAGGTCAAATTGAGTAAATGAAGCGGTGCATGGCTCACCGAGTTAACAATTCCTCCTCACGCGGCGTATGAAATTGTCATATGTTAACTTGTCATCGATTCAATCTGCAAGCGCCCATGCTAATCTCAGTTAGTGCGAGCGGATCACAGATACAGTACAAATCTACCGGATAAAAGAGGTTGCTCCGTTTGTCCAGGCGGTGATGTTATTCAAAGGCTCCGGTTGTCGGGCGGATCGATTCAACTTTCCGGTGTTTGTTTCAATTAAAGCTGATTTTAACATTATTACGATCTTTGAGCACAAATTTTAATAAGATTCATCTTTCCCGAACAAATCTACCCCGGGTAGAAAATAGGATTCCGTTGTCACGTTTTTAAATGCGGCCAATTTACCTCCGGTTTTCTATCATTTTATCTCATATCACCAGCTTCTCACCGTCGGTTCATCGTTAGGTTATATGTTGCGATTCATCTTGATTAATTACTTCAATCTGAATATTATCAATACTTTGCAAAATAGAAAAAGATTCAATTAACTCAATTTTAGTCAATTTTACTTAGATGACATCCATTTACGAAAGATCGAAAATATCGATTACATAACCTTGGCTGGTTATTGGATTTAGCCTAATAACATTATAACGATTAAAAGATAAAATTAAAATAACAAACATACATACTCTGAAAATTGCCCGATTACAAGCTGGCGATTGAGTGCGTATTCTTCCGGACATTACAACGACGACAACATCGAACTCAGAATTTCCCGAGCATTACAGCGATACCTATTATTACTACATTATTTATGGCATAAGGCCTATTAATATATACATGACTACTACTAAAAGAGGTTTTGAGAGATATATATATAAGCTAGTATATATATGTTGGTACACTACAGGCTGCATGCAATCTGCCTATTTATAAGCAGATTTTTCATGGCGGGATCGATCGAGGATCAAGGTCGGATCGATCCGGAATAAACATTATCCTTGATTATTTTCACCAGAACCATGTGCTAATCATCAATACGCCGCATTATTTGATAATCGGATCGATCAAGGTGATGTCGGATTGATCCGTGTGTATAATGTCTTCAATTTTATTTGAAACTTGATAAAATCATATCTTGAGTTGTAGATCTCCTATTAACATGATTCAAGAAGCGTTGGAAAGCTCTTTGAAAGATCTAAAACTTTCATGAAGGACTCTTCTTCTGAAAATGCCTTTTTGATGGGCCATTCGTTCATCGAATATATATCTCGATAATAGTATCCACGAACCCGTTGATCCCACTTGAACTTTTAAACTTGTGACAATTCCTTACTTCCTTCAAAAGATATGATTTGACTTCAAAAAAGTGTCATCACTTTCGAGGTCTTGGTTTACCTAAAAATGCGCAATCAAATACAAAAATACCCGTAAATCGACCGACACTCGGTTTACTAAGCCGGTACAAAATTATAACTTTTATTACTTTTACTAGATTTTATATTAATTAGATGTAATCATAATTTGAACTTAGTCGGTTTTACTTGGCGCTCCAAAACACCTTTCCCGCACCATCTCGCAAAATACATATATAAAGACAATGTGAAATCATGAATCAAGTGATCAAATCAATTCAAGCATTAAGCACAAGTTTTAGAACACAAACCCATCAAAAGATTCAACTTTAGCAACTACCCATTCCCAATTTCATTAATTAGATGAGGATTTCATCAATTTTCACATGATATAGCTCCGTAGGAATTTAACTACTCGTAATAATGCAAGAAACAAGAAACAAACATGAAATTAAACTCATAAAGATCAAATCTAAGAAGAAAATAAAGTTACCCATTGAAGAAATCACCAAGAAAATCAAACTTCAACCATCTCCAATGCAATCTTGTCAAGAACACAAATGGGGAATGATTGGGGAATGATAATCTAGAGTTTAATCCATGGACATTAGAAGAAAGATTAATCTAAGAGCTAATCTAAGGGAGAAAAGAGATGAAAATCGGCATAAGAGTGTCTAAGTGAGTATAGGTATGAGTGGATATGAAATGGAGGTGAAAAATCTGCCTTTAAGTGGCCAAAAAATGCAGAAAATCGCCCGAATGCGTGCGCACTCCCAATTAATGCGCACGCATTGCCCGGTGTTAGTATTCAGTATTGACAGGTCTTCAGTAATTTGGTAATATCTTTGCGTGTAAAGCTCCGATTTGAGTGATTCAAATTGAGTTAGAAAGCTCATTCAAATATCTACAACTTTCATGATGACCACAATTCCAGAAAACGCCTTCAATATTGCTCAAAGTGCAGATAAAGTGAATGTAAGGCGAGAACATCAACTACTTTTGATCCGTTTCCATTCCCGGGCTTCAGTTATGCCTCTCTAAACCTCTTGCCTTGTCTTCGAGGCTCATAAGTCACCTACATCCTGCGTCACAACATCTAAAACACATACCGAGCATAACTTCATAAAGAAAGATAGAGCTCGAATAGGGTCTAAAACACCGTAAAATGCCGATGTTTCCCATATTTGTGATGGTTCACCTCTAAGTCAGTGTGCAATGTGATTTGACCTTATAAATGGTCTAAAGGTACCCAAAATGAGCGAAAAGTGTCGTAAATGGGGGTTAAAACATGCACCAGAGCATAGTAAAATTGACTCTCATCAACCACCCCCCACTTAGCGTTTGCTCGCCCTCAAGCAAAATGAGCGTTTTAAGAGAATCCAAAGAGTCAACGTTACATGCGTAGATCAAGACAATCACATATCAATTATAACTGACAAGTAAAAGAGTAAATACATGCCACTTAACCCTACTTTATCGAGCAAACGGGATGTGTGTGTGAATAGCTTTTCCTACATTTGCCACGGTTCACCGGTTTGGATTATAGACGCTTGGTTAATACGACTACACATAGGCTCATACTTCATAAGCATCTTGATGAAGGTCAAATTATACCCGTAAAAGTCACAACGTTGTCCTTAAATCTAGCTTAATAATGTATATTTTATATTAAATCACATGTTTATTTTGATTATTTAATGTTATGTGATTTATAGAATATAATTTGGTATTTATCTGTTTTTATTATTTAAATATGATTTATTGTGCGATAAATATTGATTTTATAGATTACGATGAATCAGAGGATATCTACCAACGGAGGAAATAAATCTCAAGATCAATCAAGGCGTAAACGGATTGCATTAAAGATAAATACCGAGTAGCACGAAAAAGTGAAGTAAGGAACAAGAAAAGCCAATGAGCCAATCGTAGGCGAGAGAGGACTCATTGCGCAAATCGGCTCATCACCAATGGCGAGATCAGCCAATCTGGGAGATTGACTTGGAGTTATCTCTACGCGCTTTTAGGGTTTTAAAACATATCTTTAAGTCACCTAAGTCTCTATATAAAGGAGCAACCACGAATTTTATTAGGCACACCTTAGAAAAATACAATTCCACAACATTGGTTCTATTTTCAATACAAGTTTTCTTTATTTTATGTTCTTTCATTACGGAGTCGTTAGAATCGCCGGTTAGAGATCGTATCGAGTAGTGGGAATCACGCTCGTCATCGAGGGTAATATCTACTCAATTATGCCATCTTTAGTCGTAGATCTAATTTATTTCGTGATGGAGTAGTCGTTTTGTGTATTGATTTCGTGATGTAGTTAATTAACGAACCCATGTTTATGTAGATCTGAGGCGTAAAGACATTTCACGAGCAAATCGGTTCAGATCTGAGCTCGGCAATGAGCCTATGTCTCGTTAGTAGCGAGATCTCGTGATGTTCTTGATTTGTCTGTGAACGGCCGACTACGCCATGTTCTCTCGCTTTGTAATTAAAACGCAGTAATTAAACCCGATCAACTTAGTTAGTTATTCGTCGTCGTAATTTAACATGAGACTCAAAAAGTGATTGTTACTTAGGACGAGATTGAATCGGTGTCTAAGAAGTACGCCTAACCATAGGAATGTTGCTTAGATGAGGTTACGGTTTATACCGGCATCCCTAGCTTTGTAATTGTGTCGGAAGTTATATGAGATGGAGGCCTCTGAGGCGAAGTCACGTAATGGAGACACGATGATCTAGATGGCCTACCCGAGCTAGATCTATTTTGGGGATGACTCCCTTAGTCAGAATAATTAATCTTAAATGTCTTATTTTGTCTTGTCGTCAATCTCTACATAGCATGGGGGAGTAATTACTACTAGCATTCTCAATACCATTTGTTAATCGTTCATGAAACCTATAAAAATAAGTGTCTTAGTGTCGTTGTGTCTTTTACTTGGTTTGTGTTTCTATTGTGTCAATTTCAATTCTACGTTATTGTTGGTCAGAGACCGCCTTTAATTTGCTTATAGTTTAATAAGATATATTTTGTTTAAGCCGAGTCACTGTGGGATCGACCTCGACTCTACCTAACTATGCTACGATTGAACCAAGTTCTCTTGCTAGTGTGTTATTATCGAGTATTTTTATTACTTGACCCAACATCAAGTTTTTGGCGCCGTTGTTCATGACTCGTGTCATTAATCAAGTATAGCTTATTTTATTAAAAGTAGATTCGTAAATATTGTGAATAGTGTCTGTTTAATTAGTTTTCGTAGCATTGAATTAACCTGTTAGTGTCGTAGAACGAATCTGGGCAGTTTCCCAGAATCTGGTGAACTCGCTGCCAGCGAGCTCTGTACTCGCTGGGAGCGAGCCTGCTTGTCTGGTCGGTTTCAGTTTTTTTTCTTCGTTTTACATAGTTTCTGCTTTGTGTTTTCGTATTCTTCATAATTTTTAGAGACTGTTTTAGTTTCGTTTTTATTATATAGTCTAGTTAAAGGCCTAGCCGTTAAAGTTTTTAATTGTTTTATTGTTTTTTATTATTTTATAGTACGCTACTCGGAGATCGGAAGGAACCGCTTGAGCCTTATAATCCGGAAATGAGAGATTTGCAAGGCAAAATAGAAAATTAGCTAGAGAACACCTTTAAGCAAGGAGAAGAGGATCCAAATCTTGAGGAAAGCGAGCACGAATTGGAAGAAGGACATATAACCGATCATTCTGAGTAGTCTGAATCTGAGGCAGAAATGGAAGACAATCTGTAAAATCCGAATCAGGTACTCATTCCTGAGAATATTGTTATTAATAATGCCAATAATGCAAATAATGTTAATAACAATGCCAATGCTAATAATGGAAACCGAGCCTTAGTTCAATGAGCGAGGCGCACTTTAATAAGTTATGCAACGCCTACTATTGAGCAATTCATTCCCGCTATCGTAGCACCATAAGACCCTGTGGAAGTTTATCACCCTAGGCCTAATGTAATTCAAATGGTGACCAACTATTCCACTTTTCATGGAATCCAAAACGAGGATCCTGGTGTTCAGGTGACGAATTTCTTGGAAATCGTTAGCACTGTGAAGCCAGAATTAATCCTGGAGGGTAACATTCGTCTTAAGCTTTTCCCTTTCACTTTGAAAGATAAAGCTAAGCAATGGCTTCTCTCTTTAGAGGCTGGATCTATCACTACTTGGGAACAATTGTTGAAAAAATTCATGAATAAGTATTTTCCTTTAGGAAAAACCTTTAAGTTATGCCAAGACATCTTAGGATTTAAGCAACAACCTAGGGAGAGTTTTGATCAAGCTTGGGAGCGTTTTAAGGAAACTATGAGAAAATGTCCTCATCATGATATCTCTCTTTGGCTTTTAATGCAAACTTTTTACCATGATTGAGACAGACTGAGAAAATTAGAGTAGACGCCTCTAGCAATAGAGCGTTTGTTCTTTTATCTCCTGAGGAGGCACAAGGAAAGATGGAGCAAATAGTGATTAATAGTCAACAGGGGGGGGGGGGGCAATGACATAGCTAATGTGAAGATGGCCGCTCACATATTTGAGGATAGTGAATCTACCAAAATCTTAGAACAACTGTCTGTTATCAACAATAAGGTAGATGGAATGCAAGAGAGGATGGCAAGAATAGAGAATGGGACTGAAATCGAAGTGATTCATCAAAGTGAGAATGCTGACTCTGAAGAAGCCAATTATATTGGGAGACAAGGAAATCAATGGGGAGGATATAAGCCTAATCATAACCATCATGGATTCCGATATAGTGACCCTAATGGAGGAGATGGGCCTAAACCGCCTACTACTTATGTACCCCAGCAAACTAAAACTTTTGGTTGGGAAGCTGTGATAGAAAAGATGAGTAATGCCATCACTGACAATATGGGACAACTTTCAAAATCGATGGCTGAGTTAGCCACTAACTTTATCCAATATTGTCAGAAGAACGATGCTAAGGTGACAAACCAATAAGCCATAGTCCAAAATCTCACTCACCAATAGGACAATTAGCTGAGCAAGTCTCAACTAGACCTCCTGGAGGATTGCCAAGCAATACTGATAAAAATCCTAAGGATTTGAATGCGATCATGACTAGAAGTGGGAAAGAGGTGACTCCACCATCTTTGAAAGAGAAAGAGAAAATCGTAGAGAGTAAGGATAGTGAGCCAAGCAATGAAGCAAGTATACGGGACCTTGCACGAGCAAGAAACCTATAAGGAACCTCGCCGCCCTAGAGTTGAGCTTTATAATAATAAGTATCCTATTTTCACTGATGTCGATCCTTCAACCTTACCTTATCCTCCACGCAAATCTAAGCCTAAGGTGGATGATAAGAGGTATAAGAAGTTCGTAGATATCTTTAGAAAGTTACAAATCAATATACCCTTAGTTGAAGCACTTGCTGAGATGCCTGAGTACACCAAGTTCTTAAAAGAAGCTGTCTCTACTAAGAAGAAACTCCTAGATTTAGAGACCATTTGCCTGAATGAGGAGTGCTCAGCCATTCTTCAACATAAGTTACCCACTAAGTGTAAGGATCCGGGAAGTTTTCTCATTCCCTGCACCATAGGTAACGTATGTTTGAACAAAGCCTTGTGTGATCTAGGAGCGAGCGTAAATCTGATGCCTCTATCCATTTTTCAAAAGCTAGGTATGAAAGACATTAAAAAGACTTCAATTACTTTGCAATTAGCTGACCATTCGGTTAAGGAACCTTGTGGAGTGGTTGAGGATGTGCTAGTAAGAGATGAGACGTTTGTGTTTCCTGTCGACTTTGTTGTGCTAGATATGGAAGCTAACTATGAAGTGCCCCTAATCTTAGGAAGACCTTTTATGGCCACTAGTAGGACGCTTATCGATGTTTACAAAGGAGAGTTAGTGTTAAGAGTTAATGGAGATGAAATAGCATTCAACGTGTTTGACACTATGAAGACACCTGATGATGGAGAGGATGCATGTTTCATGTTGGATTCTGTTGACAATCTTGTAATTGACTTCCAACAATATGAGGATATTAAGGATTTCCTCGAGGCCACCTTGGAATTAGAGGATGAAGTGAAATATGAGCGTAGCGAGGAAGAAAAAGTGTGGTTGGGACGTGGTCGTCCACACCCCCGAGAATTCCGAACTTGAGTGAAGTGCCGCGCGTATTTTTCCACCACCCAACCGTGACCACACCGCTGTAGGCACACTACATGGCCTAAGATCAGGCCGAAAGGCGTAGTCGATGGACAACAGCTACCCACTTCGATCAATTAGCCAAGATTTTGACCGGATACGAAATCACTGGTGATATGGCCTAGATGTAGTAGAGGAACCCCTAGCCATGTTGAGGAGATGAAGTCTACCGAGGTTGAGAAATTCTACCATAGACCGACGTGGCATAAGTTCTTTGAACTTAAGCTAACCGGACAAAAGTTAAAGACCTCGTTAGAAGAACCACCTACCAATCTGCGTTGAAGCCTCACACTGCGCATTTGAAGTATATATTCCTTCAAGATGAGACCTTGCCGCTTATTATTTCTTCCTCCTTGACTCAAATACAAGAAGAAAAGCGATGAGAGTGTTGAGAGAGTATCGCGGAGCATTTGGATGGACAATAGGCGGCGTTAAAGGCATAAGCCCTAGCGTTTGTATGCATAAAATCTCCGTCGATCCTGCTGCAACGGCGCGGTTGCACAACCCCAAAGAAGGTTGACTCCACAATTGAAAGACGTGGTTAGGGATGAAGTTATTAAGATGCTAGAAATAAGAATCATCTTTCATATCTCTGATATTGAATGGCTTAGCCCGATCCACGTAGTTCTTAAGAAGGGGGGTTTGACGGTGCAAGCTAATGAGTTAAACGAGTTAATTCCTGTTAGACTCATTACTGGTCATAGAGTGTGCATTGACTTTAGGAAGTCTGAATGATGCTACTCATAAAGATCACTTCCTTCTTCCCTTCATTGATCAAATGCTCGAGACCGAAATGACATGCGTTTTATTGTTTCCTTGACGGTTACTCGGGATATTATCAAATTCATATCTCACCCTAGAATCATGAGAAGACCACTTTTACATGTCCATATGGAACCTTCGCTTATAATAGAATGCCCTTTGGTTTGTGCAACGCACCAGCAACGTTTCAAAGATGCATGATTTCTCTATTTGCTGATATGGTTGATGATTTCCTAGAGATCTTTATGGATGATTTCTCCGTATTTGGAGATGATTTCGATTCATGTCTCACGCATCTAGCACGAGTGTTGAAGAGATGCGAGGAGACGAATCTGGTGCTTAACTGGGAGAAATGTCATCTTATGGTTACTGAAGGCGATAGTACTTGGCCACCGTATTTCAAAGAACGGTATAGAGGTGGATAGAGCAAAAGTAGAGGTGATTGAAAAACTGCCTCCACCAACCAATCTTAAGACATTGTGAGGTTTTCTTGGCCACTCGGGATTCTATCGTCGGTTTGTGAAGGACTTTTCCTTAATCTCTAGACCTCTTACTGAGTTATTGTCCAAGGATGTGCCATTTGTGTTTACAAATGAGTGCATGAAATCTTCAATGAGTTAAAGCGCATGCTTATTACTGCACCCATTCTGATTGCGCCTGATTGGAATCTACCATTTGAGTTGATGTACGATGAAAGCGATACTACTGTAGGTGCGGCCTTAGGACAAAGAAAAGACAAGATCTTTAGGCCTATCTACTATGCTAGTAGAACTTTAAATTCTGCTCAAAGGAACTATGCAACTACTGAGAAAGAGCTTCTAGCTGTTATCTTTGCGTTTGACAAGTTTAGATCTTATCTAGTAGGATCTAAAGTCACTGTTTGGACTGACCATGCGGCTTTAAAGTATATTTTAGGCAAACAAGATTCCAAGCCAAGGTTATTGAGATGGATTCTACTATTGCAAGAGTTTGATGTAGAAATCCGTGATAAGAAAGGATCTGAGAATCTGGTTGCGGATCATCTTTCCCATTTACAAATAGAGGATAATGAGCCAATGACCAACATTGGAGAAACATTTCCTGATGAACAATTATTCTCCATCACGGCTATATATGGAAAGGATGATTGCGCTGCGGTATCTTCGCGTGTTGAGGTTGTGAAGGAGAAAAACAACCATGGATTAAAGACTTTGTGAATTATTTATCCGTGAAATACTTGCCACCAAATCTCATTTGAAGATAGAAAGAAATTCTTCAAGGATCTTAGTCACTATTATTGGGAAGAGCCCTATCTGTTTAAGCTAGGATCCGACAATGTCTTTAGGAGATGTGTGCCGGAAGAGGAGTATTATGATATCCTTAGACATTTCCATGCTTATGAGGCCGGAGGACATTATGGAGGAGACAAGACTGTTGCGAAAGGTCTCCAATGTGGTTTTTACTGGCCCACTTTGTTCAAAGATGCGCATGAATATGCTAGATCTTGTCATTCTTGCAAAATGACGGGAAATATCTCGAGAAGGAATAAAATGCCACTGAAGAATATCCTAGAAGTGGAAGTCTTTGATGTTTGGGGTATTTGCTTTTGTGGGACCCTTTACTTCGTCTTTGTCCAACCGCTATATTTTAGTGGTGGTCGACTACGTATCCAAATGGGTTGATGCCATTGCTTTGCCTACTAACGATGTGAAGGTTGTACTGAAGTTCTTAAAGAAAAATATCTTTACGCGGTTTGGAGTACCTCGTGCCATTATTAGTGATAATGGCAGCCATTCTGTAATAGGCCGTTTGAAAAGTTGATGATTAAGTACGGGGTTAGACACAAGTTAGCTACTGCTTATCACCCTCAAACAAGTGGACAAGTTGAGGTTACAAATCGAGAAATAAAGCGCATTTTGGAGAAAACTGTGAATATGACTAGAAAGGATTGGTCGTTGAGATTAGATGATGCTTTATTGGCTTATAGGACTACTTATAAGACTACCATTGGAATGTCCACTTATAGAATTGTGTTTGGAAAAGCATGTCATCTACCGGTTGAGTTAAAACACCGTGCCATGTGGACTACAGCGTATGTTGAATTTTGATGAGAGTTTAGATGGAGAAAGAAGATTGTTGGAATTGACTTGCCTAGAGGAGTTTCGTCTGGAAGCTTATGAGAATGCAAAAATATTTAAGGAGTGCACAAAGAAATTTCATGATAAGAAAATATTGGACCGCACCTTTAAGGAAGGCGATCTGGTTCTTCTTTACAATTCACACTGGAGACTCTTTCCTGGAAAGTTAAAATAACGATGGTATGGCTCTTATCAAGTGAGTAAGGTTTTTCCTTCTGGAGTTGTTGAGGTATTAAACCTTAAGGATCAATCCACTTTTGTGGTTAATGGACAGCGTTTGAAACATTACATTGGTCTTGGTCAAGAAAAGGAGGAAGAAGTCTTCACTCTCGAAGATCCCACCTATCATTAGACCGTCGTTGAACTAAGTCGAGCTGACGACTATAACCTCAGAACTATTTCTTAAAAACTATCTTTTGTTTTTGTTTTGTTTGATTAAAGTAGCATGAGATCGCTATTAGGTTTTTTCATCTCGCCATGTTCCGATTCTAAGTTCGGAATAAACGAGGATTTTTCCTTGATAGCCGCCATGTGAGCTTTGTAGTTTTAACTCTTTGGTTTTCCTTGTCGTTGGTTGTATGAAATAAAGTGGCGTAATTTGTTTTTGGATACTCTATATCTAATTACTGCCACATTATTTTATAACTTCCATTGACATGTTATTAACGGTTTCGTGGATTTTCTGTTTGGTTTGCTTAAACAGGGTTTTGTTTGCTTCTCCACGACGTGCTTTAAGTTCCCTACATTCTGCATCTTACTTGAGAGCCGTTTTCAGAGCTAAGTCTTTTCTTAAATTCTCCTTTTTCTTTGTCATTGGGGACAATGCCAAGTTTAAGTGGGGTGTAGGAGACTTAGCTATGATGTGTTATAATTGAACAATTTAATGAAACGGTGAAAAATGAAAAAATTGAACAAATGCCAAATTAATTATCTCGTACCCTGAGTTCTTATACATGGAATTAGTAGGGAAGGAACCAAGTTGCATGAGTACGTGATCATTTTATACTCATGTGAATATAAATTTAAGGATATTCATGCCGACCGTTGCAAGTAGTTATTTATTATCGATTACTCGATTTGTGGATCGACGTTTACCGCACGAATTATAATAACTAGAAGAATTATGTGTACATTGCGTAGATGATTGGTTATGCACACTTAGTGCCGATATTTATATGCTGATGTATTCTTATCTTCTAGCCATCAAAGCGGAGTAATAAGCTTGAGAATTATCTGTGTTTTAACAATGCGTTAAACACTGGGCTTGTAGTAACATTACCAAAGTAGCCCCGAGCTTGTGGTAATATTCAATGCTATCGACTAATCCGTGAGAGGGGGCTTCTCGCAATGCATACTTTACCTTTAAAGCAAGTTTCTTTCATGAGAGGTGTTAATGCTTGAAATTATGAAAATGCGAAGAAATTCAACTTTTTAAGAGGCTTTGAGTATTTTCTCGGTCTCCGAGTCCAAAAACCTTTTGGATAATGCTCTTGCTTATTGCACCATGTCTTTACCCATTGCGAAGCTTAAGAAGTGGGAGTGCTGATGTTGGTAGGTTATGACTGCGAAGTTAGCATAAACATTAATCTTGCCACGAATATATAAAATGAATGCACATGCACACATCACTTCATTCATAGCGAGTAGTGAATAATAGATACATTATGAGCATGAATGGTATGAGTTGACTCGAGTTTCTTGTGTAAGTATGATTTGACCATGGAAAATGTTGTCTTGGGGAATGACTTATTGATGCTTTGTTCGGGACGATCAAAGTCTAAGTGGGGGTAGTTGATGACGGTCAAATTATACCCGTAAAAGTCATCAACGTTGTCCTTAAATCAAGCTTAATAATGTATATTTTATATTAAATCACAAGTTTATATTGATTATTTAATGTTATGTGATTTATAGAATATAATTTGGTATTTATCTATTTTTATTATTTAAATATGATTTACTGTGCGATAAATATTGATTTTATAGATTACGATGAATCGGAGGATATCTACCAACGGAGGAAGTAAATCTCAAGATCAATCAAGGCAGAATCGGATTGCATTAAAGATAAATACCAAAGCAGAACGAAAAGTGGAGTAAGGAACAAGAAAAGACAGCGAGCCAATCAGAGCAGAGAGGACTTGCTCGCAAGCGAGTCATCAGCTCGCTAGGGGTGAGATCAGCGAAATCTGGGAGATTGACTTGGGTTATCTCTACACGTTTTAGGGTTTTAAAACATATCTTTAAGTTAGCCTAAGTCTCTATATAAAGGAGCAGCCATGAATTTTATTAGACACACCTTAGAAAAATACAATTCCACAACATTGGTTCTATTTTCAATACAAATTTTCTTTATTTTATGTTCTTTCATTACGGATTCGTTAGAATCGCCGGTTAGGGATCGTATCGAGGAGTGGGAATCACGCTTGTCTTCGAGGGTAATGTCTACTCAATTATGCCATCTTTAGTCGTAGATCTAATTTATTTCGTGATGGAGTAATCATTTTGTGTATTGATTTCGTGATGTAGTTAATTAACGAACCCATGTTTATGTAGATCTAAGACGTAAAAGACGTTTCACGAGCAAATCTGGTTCAGGTCTGAGCTCGCTGGCAACGAGCCTATGTCTCGCTGGTAGCGAGATTTGTGATGTTCTTGATTTGTCTGTGAACGTTTTCGACTATGTTAGGTTCTCTGCTTTGTAATTAAAATGAGTAATTAAACCTGATCAACATAGTTATTCGTTGTTGTAATTTAACATGAGACTCAAAAAGTGATTGTTACTTAGGACATAGATTGAATCGGTGTCTAAGAAGTACGCCTAACCATAGGAATGTTGCTTAGATGAGGTTACGGTTTATACCGGCATCCCTAGCTTTGTAATTGTGTCAGAAGTTATATGAGACGGATGCATATGAAGTGAAGTCGCGTAACGGAGACACGATGATCTAGATGGCCTACCCGGAGCTAGATCTATTTTAGGGGATGACTCCCGTAGTCATAATAATTAATCTTAAATGTCTTATTTTGTCTCATCGTCAATCTACATAGCATGGGGAGTAATTACTACTAGCGTTCTCAATACCATTTGTTAATCGTTTATAAAACCTATAAAAATAAGTGTTTTAGTGTCGTTGTGTCTTTTGTTTGGTTTGTGTTTCTATTGTGTCAATTTCAATTCTATGTTATTGTTGGTCAGAGACCGCATTTAATTTGCTTTTAGTTTAATAAGAAATATTTCGTTTAAGCCGAGTCTCTGTGGGATCGACCTCGACTCTATCTAACTATACTACAATTGAACCTAGTTCTCTTGCTTGTGTGTTATTTAGGTATCGAGTATTTTTATTACTTGACCCGACATCACATATCCACTAATCGAGGCCAACCAAGGCTAAGCAAGGTCGAGTAGGACTTGCAAGGTTGTAACGTTAGGCCAAGAACGGGACTAACCGAAGGGAATTTCTGGGGAATAAACAACAAAGAGATAAACACGAGCAATCTTAATAATGGGGTGTACCAATACAAAACATAGCTAGCTCCACCCTTCACAGTAGCTCAAAACAACTATAGAAACATGATTTATAAAGTAAAGTGCCATATGATACCATGTTTCATGTACCATTATGCAAAAACGAAGAACTATCATGTTTCTATATCACAAGGACTCATCCCAAACACCAACATCACATAATATATCAAAACATGAGTCTTAAACTTTTGGCTTTCTTTGACTCAACCTTTATTCACTTTTCACAATATTTTTTTGCACGCTTTCTTTGATTTTTTTTCCTTTTTTTTTTTGAATTTGAACTTGAATTTTTATTAGGTTTGAGTCAAAGGCCATCACATACACAATAAATAAATTGAGCTCCTACCCTCCAAATCGTGACATAGCTCAGTAAAACACACCAACTCCTATCAAGAATACAAACCACTTTACCACCCCTCACTTGCCTAAGCATGTGTGATAGAAATAGATGACTAAGCTCAACTCGTAGGGTGTTCAAGGGAATGTCGACCGTGAAAAAGGCTTTGGGGTTGGGAAATTACGGGCTTAATACAAACGGCTAAGTGTCAGATGGGGGTCTAACCATCCTACCAAGGCTTACAGGGGGTTCTTATGGAATGTGTCACGGGATGGCTATTTGGCTCTGATCGGGTCAAAGAAAAGCCATAACTGTCTTCCTAAACTCTACCAAGGTCGGCCTTTCTATTTCGTCTCGATGTTAATGATATGAGTTCTACGTAGCCTAATTGTGCCTAAGTCTACCATAATCGGTCACTAATTACCGCGGTTCATGAAATCAAAGCTATACGTGCATGAAAAATCCCGTCTCCAAGAAAAGGTAGTAGGTCAAGTAAAATGCATTTAAACATTAACTAAACCATTTATCATATCAACATGAAGGCTCAACACACGAATGCAACATCAAAACCTTGGAAAATTTTAAAAATAGCTTGAGTCTTACTAAATTAGTGACCAAACGCTAAGCATACAACACTTTGGCAAATGTCAACAATGAAGCATATCAAATAACAAAGCTAAGCCTACCACCCCCACTTTAAATGCAACATTGTCCTCAGTGTGTGAATGATAAAGAGAAAGACTTAGCTTAACCCGGAAAAGGCACGAAAGAATGCATGTGACATATCCACAAAGCTCCATCTCGAATATCTAATGGCATGAAACCAAGAAAAATGAAAACTCATGCACGGGATACAACCCTCGTGCTTCAATGCAAGCAATAGATATCGAGAAATAATAAAAAAGAATCAATGTCACATACACTATCATTGTATAACCGAAGGTACCGAACTCGAATCACATGAGATGAAAAGATAATAAAAAGAGAAACAATCATCCATGCATAAAGTAAGGGGCCAAAAGCAGGCCAAAATGATACCAATCCAAGTCCCGCAAGAGGATCAAATGGGAATTTTCATTCAAGAGCTCTCTTCCTGGTCCAAAATTCTCCACTTTTTTTACCTAAGACTCACTCCTACTACTACCAAACAAAGAAAAAGTGGGTTGCCGCCCACAAGCGCCTTTGTTTTATTTCGTTGGATCGACTTATTAAGAAACTAAAAGAAAACAACGAAGCATGAGTGGAATGAAAGAAAAAAGTTGCACATCTTTTGCTCAATAGCATCACGAACATGGCAATTAAAAAAAAATTTCATCCACTTATATTTTTTAACAAAAATAAAAACATCTATCTAAAACATTCTATGTTTAAAGTCCTTAGTTCGACTCTCTACCCCAACAATGCTAAGGATAGTTATACCAAATGAGAGAAAACTGTTGCATTTTCTTACACAAATCAAAAGAATTGAGCACACCATTAAAATGGGGCAAGACAAGCAAGGGGCTCAATCTCCACCACCATGATTGGTTCAAGAAATTCACCGTGCAACACAATGAATACAATTTCCCCGAATGAGAGTATATTCCAAGTAACAAAGATTCAAACATCAAGCAATAAAATTTTGGCTCAAACACAACATCA
This sequence comes from Gentiana macrophylla, assembly GCA_026214975.1. NCBI lineage: Eukaryota > Viridiplantae > Streptophyta > Magnoliopsida > Gentianales > Gentianaceae > Gentiana > Gentiana macrophylla. The sequence continues at coordinate 64,547 of JAOBSW010000582.1, read as the reverse complement.
ACATACTCTATATGATCCACCCCCACAAATTTTTCAGTAAGGTTCAAAGAATAAGGAATAAATGATTCACTAGTAGAATGATTCATACATTCTTCATAACATTCGTGATAGGTGATTACCTCAAGAGTCGACGGTGGAGCAAATGAAATTTCATCATTTTTAGCACTCATCTCAACCTTCCTCTTCTCAATCAATTGCTCTTCCCGGTTCTCCAAGTTATCTATTGCCGACTTTAGAGTAGTAAAGGTGTTTTTGGAACTAGTCCGAAAATCTCTCAAATCATGGCCTTGCTCTTCTATCTCACGGCCTTGCTCTTGCAAAGTCTTGTTGATTTGCTCCAATAACATATCGGTCGAACTCTTTTGTGGAGGAGAAGCTATTTTTGGAGGTTGAGCATATTGCAAATAGGCACTAGGGTATTGAAACTGAGAACTTAGAGGACACCCCTGTTCATTGTTGTATGGTGATATGTATAGGTTGGACTGATAATATGGTTAGGCTCCAACACTCATACCACCTAAATTAAAGCCTCCAAGTGAGTAGGGAGGAGAGCCCTCATGGCCATATGGATCCGTACACTGTGATTCAAGGAAAAAACAAGAACACAATAACGGTATCTAGTCACCACCACCACCGCAGCAGGTGGTGGTGTGACTCTTCAATAAAAATCCAACATCAAGAAAAAGCAAGAAAAAAAAAGAAAAAAATACAACCTAAGCCTATGTCTTCAAACAACTTATGAGATATCGATTTGATTCCCTGACAACGGCGCCAAAAATTCTTGATGATCAAAATAGTGACGGTCCAACTTTAACCGCTAGAGTACCGAGTCGGATGCACTATAGTAGCAAGCAAGGTCGTATCCCACGAGGAATCAATCGAGTACCAAGGTCATTATCGTAATTAGTTTAGGCTAATCAAGGTTTATTCACGGTAATTATACTACAACGATATGTAAACTAGATATTAAAAGATATAGAGAGAGACATAGCCAAATCATGATCCAATTGATTACTTCACCCCTCTAATCGACTCAATGGGAACGAGTATGACCAACCTACCAACCAATCATACTCTAGATGTGTTTGTGGGTACAATCTCCAATAGTGGTACGCCAATGAAACAACCTAATACCCTATGCCCGGTTCAACAGTCCGCCTTTAAGGATTTAACTGACCAAAGCATGATTAACGCTCTAGAGACGCTCAACTCAACTTGAAAACCTCACTCAAGAAACTGAATCTAAACAACTCAGCCAGTTTACTTGGAGGTTCCAAAACCCCTTTTCCCGCATCATCTCACAAAATACATATATAAAGACAATGTGTGAAATCATGAATCAGGTGATCAAATCAATTCAAGCATTAAGCACAAGTTTTAGAACACAAACCCATCAAAAGATTCAACTTTAACAACTACCCATTCCCAATTTTATCAATTAGAGGAGGATTTCATCAATGTTCACATGATTTAGCTATGTAGAAATTTAACTACTCATAATAATGCAAGAAACAAGAAACAAACATGAAATTAAACTCATAAAGATCAAATCTAAGAAGAAAATAAAGTTACCCATTGAAGAAATCACCCAAGAAAATCCAAACTTCAACCATCTCCAATGCAATCTTGTCAAGAACACAATTGGGGAATGATTGGGGAATGATAATCTAGAGTTTAATCCATGGAAATTACAAGAAAGATGAATCTAAGAGCTAATCTAAGGAGAAAAAGAGATGAAAATCGTCCTAAGAGTGTCTGAGTGAGTCTAGGTATGAGTGGATATGAAATGGGGGTGAAAATCTGTCTTTAAGTGGCCAAAAAAGTGCGGAAAATCGCCCAAATGCATGCGCATTCCGAATCAATGTGCACGCATTGCCCTATGTTAGAATTCAGCATTGACAGGTCTTCAGTAATTTGGTAATATCTTGCCGTGTAAAGCTAAAATTTGAGTGATTCAAGTTGCGTTAGAAAGCTCATTCAAATATCTTTAACTTTCATGAAGACCACAAGTCCAGAAAATGCCTCCAACATTTCTCAAAGTGCAGATAAAATGAATGTATGGCGAAAACATCAACTATTTTTGATCCGTTTCCATTCTCAGGCTTCAATTATGCCTCTCTAAACCTCATGCCTTGTCTTCCGGGCTCATAAATCACCTATATCCTGCGTCACAACATCCAAACACATACCATGCATAACTCCGCAAGAAAGATAGGGCTCGAATAGGGTCTAAAACACCGTAAAATGTCGTGGTTCCCATCTTTGTGATGGTTCACCTCTAAGTGAGCGTGCAATGTGATTTTACCCTATAAATGGTCTAAAGGTTCCCAAAAATGAGCCAAAAATGTCGTAAATGGGGGTTATAACATGCACCGGAGCATAATAAAGTTTACTCTCATCAAGTGGATTTTCGGAAATTACGTTGGAATACGGTGAATATGGTCTCAAAATAAAGAGAACGAGAAAATAAAAAATTTGGTGAAAGAATTTTTAAATTTGGAGTTCTAATTTGAGAGATATAAGTGTTCAAAAAAGATGTTTGAGAGAAGTGTGTCGGTTTGTTCTGTTTTTTTTTTTTTTTTTGAAATAAGAGGCGTCCAGAAATTAAAAAAATAAATAATTTTTTTTTGTCTTTTATGCAAATTTTTTGAAAGCTTGTCATTCTTTCGAATTGATGAAATGATTTTAGGGGCCAGAAGCCGGAATGACAAGATAAGATAAAAAATGGTTGAGAAGTACAAAGTGTAGTAACACATGTACAAAAATGTAGTAACACATGTAGTAACTGTCCTTCTCAATCATTTTTGATTAAAACTGTCCTTCACAACTTTTAACCTATGTTTTTATATTTCTTCCCAAATCCCCCTAAAATTTACTCCACCTATCTGCCACCCCACCTTCATCCACCTTCATCTCTCTGTCCAAAATATAAACCTATATCCCAACTTATCGCTCAACCCTCCCTACACCAAGAGATTTTATGACTTTTACTTACCTCCCTACATAAGTAGTTGTAGTATCGATTATGAAAAAAAGAAAAAAAAAATGTAGAAGAGCATATATGATACCAATAAGATGAACTTAGTTTAATGAACGGTTGAGAAAAGGCTGACTTCCATTGATATTTTATTTTATGAAATCACATGTTTAGGGAGGTAACAACTAACAACAACCCTATCGAGTGACCATCAAATTTGTGAAACCAAAGAGGTCATGATTAATACAGTATTGAAAGCTATCCATGCGTTTATTATGCGGTGTTTTAAAGTTCCTACTACTATCTTGCATGCGTTGGAAAGGGAGATTCGTGGTTTCTTTTGGGGCGACACGGAGCAGAAGCGGAAAATCCACTGGAAGAATTTGGAAACATGTTGTATGCCAATGACTTTGGGAGGATTGGGGTTTCGTGACTTGGAGTGTTTCAATGTGGCTCTTTTGGCTAAACATGCTTGGCACATTCTATTTTATCTGGGATCACTGGTAGGGCAGGTTCTATGGGAAAAATATTTTCACACTTCTACTATCTTAGCGGCTACCCGCACATCAAGAACTTTTTTATGGCGGAGTTTATTGGATGGGTGGGATCTTTTATTGAGTGGACTTCACTGGAGGGTAAGGGATGGCACCTTAGTGTATGTCTTCCATGATGCTTGGGTGGATCCTCTCGGGTCTTTTCGTATACCGCATGCAAGTCATGAGCTCCTGACGAATTGTAAAGTGGCGGATTTGATCCTTCCAGGGGCGCAGAGGTGGAATGCTCATTTAGTGCATGAGAAATTTAAGCCCTAGGAGTGTGACACTATTTTACGTACTCCGATAGCGTATGGCCGCCATCTGGGTAAACATATTTGGTATTTTGAGCATAGGGGAATTTATACGGTTAACACGGGATATCGGCTGGCTTTGACTTTGTATTGATCGGGCTCTGCAGGGGAGGTTGCATCGGGATTAGGCGGGTTAGATGATGTTTGGAGGCAATGTTGGAAGGTTGCGGTGCAGCCGTGAATCTAACACTTCTTATAGAGATGCTTGCATGATTGTCTACTAGTGGCGCGAGAACTTCGCTTAGACGCAAATGCGAGTGATGGCCGATGTCTGGCGCGTGTGGGTCTAAGAATGAGTCTATGGCGTATGTACTTTTTAGTGTGAGATGGCGGTTAGAGTGTAGGAGCGATCACAATTTCATTCCTTGTAGCGTCCCAGGGATGGCTCACGATTTTCGGGTTTTGTCATGTTCTTTACGGCCGATTATCGCAGGCAAAGTTAGTAGAGTTTGTTTGGCTGATATGGAATGTCCGGAAGCGCGTTGCAGTGCGGTATATGACAGCCAAGTTGTCTATGTGTCTCAGGTTTGCTCCTCGGCCCTTAGTGCTGCTCGAGAATTTTCGTAGGTTGCATAGGTACCCTAGGTTGTGCAGCAGGAGGTGTTGCAGGATTGTTGGATGAGACCGCCGGTTGGGAGGATAAAGTGTAATGTGAATGCATCAGTGATGGCCCCCGCGCCGGGGGTAGGGCTTATTTTTCATGATACTCAGGGAGTTATTCTAACAACTTACTCTTTTCATTTGAACCTGGGAATTGAAGTTGCGGTTCTTTAGTTGTGAGTAATTCTTATGGCTTTGGTGAAGGGCAGACGTCTAGGACTAGCTCATTTGTGGGTGGAAAGTGATAGTTTGGTTTGTATTCAACTGTTGGCTTGTCGTGAGGAGAATTTTTCCATGTTTGGTTGTCTGTTGCAGGACAATTTTGCAGAGATGGCGGCTTTTGATTCAATTCTTTTTTTTTGGTTAGACATACGGGAAACATACCGGCATATTTGCTAGCTCGTTTAGGAGTAAATTTTGTCAGTGTCACAGTTTGGGGGTGCAACCCCCAAATGATGTTACTACTGTAGTTTTAGCGGACTTGGTTGATAAAATTATAGTTTTCCCCCCAAAAAATAATTATACATATTATTATCTCTCTCCGCCTCTCTCTTTTTTTAAGTGGATTTTAAGTTTTGTAATCATTAATTACTACAAAATCTAATACCCTTGGGATTCTAATTTAATAATTTTACTTTAAAACGTAGCATATAAACAAACAATTATGAGAGAACTAATAACCTGCTATAAAAGTAAGAAAATAAAAGAGAAAGAATTAGAAGAAAAATAAAGATGAAGAAGAAGACAAATAATGCTTGTCTATTATTTCAATGGTATAAGAGGATATTTATAGTACATTTTAGAGTGTGAATACAATAAATGAACCGAATCGTAATATTACAAAAGATCAATCAGAATCAATAGACAATCCAAAATATATTATTACATAATACTCCCCATTGGATGTCTATTGTTAAACAACAGATATGATATGCCTCATTAAACTTTACTAAGAAAAAATCCAGTGGGATAAAATCTTAGTTAAGGAAAAAGAGTACATATTTATCTGTGTGTGATTCACTCTCCCTGAACCAAGCATCAATTTAGATCTTTCAAGCGCTGCATCCCAAAGCTCTTCACCAGTCTGTCAAATGTTGCAGTTGGCAAAATCTCGGTAATTAAATCTATCTGATTTTCGGTTCACTAGTACATTATTCACTCAACTCTTTACAAATAATGAGTAAAGAATAACTTAGCTGAAAAATGTTTTGTGAATTCCCATTAATATAAATTCATTTCAATTGAGATATGTAAGGTGCGTTGTCTTCATATAATACAGTTGGATTATTTTCGTTCTCATTTAGACAATGTCTCAATGAATAAATGACTGAATTGATATTCTCGATTGTAGTTTCATAACGTATATGTAATGTATTATTAACTTTGCTAGAAAAATGCAGTGGGAAAAAAACTAGACAAGGTATATAGTTCATGCCATATGCGTTTCTATGTGTTGCACTGACTGCATCGTTAAAAACCATTAACTAAGAAAACCCGATAGGAAAAAAAATTAATTAAAGGGGAAAAAAGTACAGTTATTGGTCTTTAGGACCAAATACTCAAAATAGTTTTGAAGTTTTCGCTCTTCTTAACGACAACAAATTTTCAAATGTACGTATTCCGTTACTATAAACACATTTACTCAAAAACAGATGTAGGAATAATCTTAGTGAACAATTCTGACAAATTGTCACTAAAGCATACTTTTGTATATCAACTCTCTTCTAGAGTGCAAATAGATATCATACCACTACTCACTTGTGTAACACATGCAACCTAATAAGCACTATAATTATCAAAACAATGGGGAGAGTAATATAATCATGAGCTTTGCATGCATATATTTTCATTATCACGTGTCGTAGTACTATAAATTCATGACATAAAGCATGAGTTACATATATATATATATATATATATATATATATATATATATATATATATATATATATATATATATATATTAGCGAAAACGATCAAATTTTATTTCAAATCAAAAGCAAAGGTTCATTACAAAGAAATCTCAGTGAAAAACAAAGAGTTGGGCACAACAAAAGTGGTATGTAAATAAATAAAACTCCAAGCCTTTCAGGAGCTATAAATTCCAGGCGAGTTTGAGGTTCCTGGTTTTCTGCACCATCTGAGAAAGAAATACTTGTAAGGGCGGGTTGTCTGTTAAGGCCATATTTATATGATTATTAAGGGTTATTTCATTATTATTTTCCCCACATTTGCATCATTTACATGAGAATTAAGGGTTTAAGTGTAATTATTTAATAAAGATGATTTTAAGAGGGTTGTATGCAAAATTGATGATTTTAAGTGTTAATTTAATGGAATTATTATTATTTGGATTTTATTACATTTTTGCATTGTTTATTTATCATGTAGGTGTTGATTTTCGTGCATATAATGAGGATAAATGAAGCTCAAGTCGAATTATTCAAGATAGAGTTGGAATTGGCTTGAAGAAATTGGATAAAGATGATGAAATCCGACCCTCAGCACCTTGGACGAGCGTCCGAATCCCGTCCATTCTAGACGGGCGTTTGATTTCATGGACGAGCGTCCAGGAGAGGAAATCACATACAGAGAGTTTGGACGCAGCATGGACGGACGTCTAGAGCAAAGTCAAGATCCACCGGACGGGCGTCCACAAGACCAGACGAGCGTCCGTTGCCGACTTAACCCTAACCGACTTGAAACTCTATATATAGCAGCAGCCTCTCAACCCTAATTGATACCACATAATTGAGATCGCAATTTTACACCAAAAAGCTGCGGCCAGAACCCTAATTCCACAGAGATGAACTTCTCCAACCCATCAATCATCTTCAACATGATTGTTGGCTAAAAGCCTTGCAGTGAGTCGACGGAGGAAGCCTATCAACAACACAAACCAACTAGAGAGTTCGATGCTTAAGTTTAGTGAGTTTATTTCATAGTTTTTCATTACTTTGGATCTGTTTTGTATTGTCTAAGTTTTATTGAATTAAGATTTGATGAAACGATCTATGTTTACTTTATGCTTGAATAAATTTATGAAAGTATGTTTATTTAAGTTCTCGTTTATTCAAATTGATGCATCTAATCATGTTATAAGAGATTAGGCATGTTTAGTTGAGTAAGAGTTTGGAAACGATCTCGTGATTTCGTGTTGATTGCATGTTTAGTTTATTTGAAAAGATAAACGAAACCCTAGAATTTGGTTGAAGAAATTTAATTGAATTCGTGAATAAATCACTACTAAAAACTATGTCTTTTAATCACCATCTAGTTGGGATTGTTGGTTGATAGGTGGAATCTAGTCGCCTTCTTTGTGTTTTCCCTCAATTGTTTTAATTAAATCGTTTAGATTAAGTTTAGTTAAGTTCTAGTTTGATAAACCCTGGTTTTACGCAAGTTTTACGCGCGTTTACGCTTGGTTCGTAGTTGGACGCTCGTCCGCAATAGCAGACGCCCGTCCGTTAGATTCCGTTCTCAGACGCTCGTTCACCAAAGTGAACGCTCGTCTGGCTTTCTGTTTTCTTATTTTTCTTGCTTGTTTTTACTCTTGTTTTAGTTTTAATTCTTAGGTTTAGGTTTTAGTTAGTTTCAGCCTTAGTTTAGTAGTTTAGTTAATAATTGTGACATAATTGATATAGATTTATATTTGAATCCGATAAACATTCCACTCCCTTAGGACGACCCGTAAACATCCTATACTACGATCCTTATACTTGGGGTGTTTCGGTTTATAAATTATAAAACTAGTTTTTACCGAACAAGTTTTTGGCGCCGTTGCCGGGGAGTCGGTAACGGTTGTCGGATTCTTCATAGGATAATTTTCTGAGTCAAAAAGGGTCGTTTTTAGCACGCAGTAGTATTTTGGCCGTAACTTTCGGCTCGAGTGTCCGTTTGGAACGCAGGACCCCAATTCGGAAAGCTCGTTCCGACGCCGACGACGTGGTGAACAGCCGTAGGCCGTTCAGTGCGTTTTCGAGGTCAAAATCCACTGTTTTTCCCCTCCATTTTGGCCCTAGAAGGTTTCAACACGTTTTTTTTTCCGTCTTAGTGTTTTTCTTGTTTTTAAACTTACTGTTTTATTTTATTTGATTTTCTTTCAATTATTTTCCTTACTTTTTTATATAGTTTAGATCTGTTTCCGTTCTATAGATTTGTTTGATTTTATAAGTTTTTACGCTTTTATTTTTACCCGTTTTAATTTACGTAATCTTAGTTTTTAGGTTTTCGTATCTCAACGGCAGCGTTCAACAACTTGAACGCCCGTCCACCTCAATTCTTTCTCTGAACGAACCTTCATTCAAACTGAACAGCGTTCCATTACGAACGAACGTCCACTAACACTGGACGCCAATTCAGGTCTGTTCAATCATCACTTCTTTTCTTTCTTCTCTTTTCTTCTCTTTTCTTTTCTCCCTCTAATCCATCTAATCTTCTCTAAACCTGTTCTAATCAACCCCAAAGGGTTGATTTCTTCCTTTCCTTTCTTACGGTTTATGCAAACGAGAAGTAAGAAGGACTTCGATCTTTGATCCCGAGCACGAACGATCTATCCTTAGAAGAAGGCTTCTCCTGATTTGGACAAAATGGCGGATCAAGATCCACCAATTCCAAATCCCGACCCCAAGCTCGATTAAATTTACTCCTTCAATGGATGCAAGCTCTGCGGCAACAACAGAATCGACAAGTGGCATAAATCAACAACTTCAACAATTTAGACAAAACCCGACTTTAATCAATCGAACCGGGACCCCTACACTCCATATCTAAACCAAGATTTTCTCGAGGACATAGACCTATTCGTCCTCCCGACATGGGAGGAGCGAACTTTGATCTAAAGAACGGAGTTGTTGCCTTTGGTTCGAATAGCTCTTTCCATGGTATCGCTCGGGAAGATCCACACGACTTCTTGTCCACATTCGTACAAATCATGAAGCGAGGCCATTATCCTGGTGTTGATTACGAGATCGTAAAGTTGAAGCTATTTCCTTTTGCTTTAAAAGGTGAAGCAAGCGAGATGGTTTAAGTCGTTAGCACATCATTCCCTCCATACATGGAATGATGTCAAAAGAGCCTTCGCTCTTAAGTGGGTTTCACCAGGCAAGATTATGGAGATGAAACGGGAAATAGCTACGTTTGAGCGAGATGGAGGATGAGACCTGTTGGCAAAGCTTGGGAGAGATTAAATCTGTTGATGAGGAAGTGCCCCAATCACGGATATGACGGACATGAGTTGGTTGGAATCGTTTCTCTGAGGAGTCTCTCAACCTAATAGAGACTATCTTGACTCCACACTCATGGATCCTTCTTGGGAGGTGATGAGGCCCGCCTGAGTGGGTGAGACCATCGCCAAGAACAATATGTGGTCGACTCTAAGAAGACCAATATTGTTAAGAAAGAAGGTACGCAAGCAATCCCGATACACAACCGTTGGTTGCTCGGATGGAATTGATAAGCAAGCGACTAGCCAATCTTCGAGACGCACCCTACGATCCGGGAGTGCGGTAGGAACGGAGATGACGGAAGAAGTAAATTTAATGGATAATCAAAACCAACCCTTCCAAACTTCAATCAAAGCCGAACTACTCGGGATTTCAAAGACAAAACTTCAATCAAGCCAAGTTACCACCTGGCCCTTCAAATTCGAATTCTTTCAACTCGAACTATCAAAGGCGCCTCGAACTCCCAAAGGCCTCCAGTGGCTGGAATCAAACTCGTAACAATAATCATACCACCTCATGTGTCCCTCAACACAAATTCGATGAGCTGGTAGACATGGGTAAAGACTCGTCTACTAGTGTTAAAGCAATTGAGAGACAAGTTGGTCAGATGGCAGACCAACAAGCAAGCAGACCTCACGGTAAACTCCCGAGTTATACCGAGAGAAACCCAAAAGCTGATGTTAATGTTTGCACTGCCATTACACCACAATGGGAGTATGGACAAGAAGAGGAGTTGAATGAAGTAACGTTGAGAAGTGGTAAACAGGCTGGACCCGGCAAGATGTCGGGAAACGAGTAGCCCCTCCTGACGCCATGAGTTCAGGAGGGGGAAATCAGAAACCACATGCCGAAGAAAGCAACGATGAGGAGCTTAGTGATAATTCTTCGGAGGACGAAAATAATTCTGATGAAGAGAAAAGGAAGGAGAGTCAGGAGGCTGTACCCCTGACTAAGAAAAAGAAAGAAAAGTTTGTGAGATGGAAGGATAAGGAGGATGAGGCGATAAAGAATCAGGCCACGAAGAATGATAAAGCCCTTCCTTATCCACCAAAAAGGAAAGAGAAAGCCCTCACTAATGACAAGCAGTATGATGGGGTGAGGAGGATACTTAGGGACACTAAAGTGAGTATGCCCTTAGCTGAGGTATTGTCTGAAATGCCTAAATGTACTAAGTATCTTAAAGAATTCTGTGGGAGTAAGAGAAAGCTTGAGGATGGTGAAGAAGTGTTTGAGAAGATTGCGCAATGGTTTCACGAAAATTGCTCATTAAGCGAGGTGACCACGCGGACCTTCAATCTCCTGTGAGATCGAAGGCCATTTATTCGAAAATGTATTATGCGACTCGGGGCCTCCATCAATGTGATGCCATTAAATATATGCAAGAAGCTCGGGCTAGACAAAAGAATGCGAGAACGCCCCATTTCTCTTGAGATGGTAGACAAATCTAGTCGTACTGCAGCCGGTTGTGTAGCTAATGTTCTCCTTCAAGTTGAACATTTGGTCTTCCCTACCGATTGGGTTATTCTAGACTATCCACCTGATAAGGAGATGCCTCTAATTCTAGGCCGAACCTTTTTAGACACTTCTAACGCTCTCATCGACTTCTGCAAAGGACAGATTACTCTTAGAGTCGGTGACACATCTGTCACCTTCACACGAGGGACACATCCTGAAAGAGCCGTAATTGATGAAATATCGTTTGTCGAAGCTATCTATGAGGACGAAAAAGATGCCTACTTTGAAGAAGCAGAGGAGTTGACAGAGATAGGTGTTTTTGAAGTCATGGACATTGAGGATCCGGCTGACTGCGGACCATCTTCTAATTCATTTCCAGCCGTAGGCATTGACGAGTCATCTTCACTCGCTCATACTGAGCCTGTTATTGAGTTGGAAGCATGGAGATACCCAGCAACAAACGAAGATTTCAAAGAATCGAGTCGGAAGACTTCATCCTGGTGAAGAAGAAGCTCGATGGGTAGTTGGGAGAGGTAGAGTTTTGGAAAGAAGCTACTCATTGGGAAGTAGATGATTGGGAAGAGTCGCGTAAGAGCTTAAAGATGAAGAGTTAAGAAAAATGATCGAGCACAAGAAAAAGGAAACAAGTGTTGACCGGAGGATTCCGATGGATGATTTGATCCAGTACCTTTCTGGGGTTGAGCCTCGGGAAGATGAGTTATTCTTTAGTCAACCACTCCAAGCTCATAAAGAGAAAGGTGGCCCGTTAAAGTCTAGTATTGAGCAACCACCTCACGATTTAGAGCTTAAACCGCTTCCAAAACACCTTAAGTATATCTTTCTTAAGGATGGAGATAAATTGCCTTTGATCATTTCTTCGAAACTCGACCAAGAGCAAGAAGCACAGCTGATAGAAGTGCTTAAGAAAAACATCCTCGCGTTCGGTTGGCAAGTGGGTGATATCCGAGGGATCAGCCCAGACATATGCATGCATAAAATCCGAACGGAGGAAGGAGCTAAAAAGGTAAGACAACCTCAGCGAAGGCTGAATCCGCATATGCAAGAGGTTGTCAAGAAGGAGGTTATAAAGTGGCTTGACATGGGAATCATCTACGCAATCGCCGATAGCGAGTGGGTCAGCCCTACTCAAGTTGTGCCAAAGAAGGGTGGAATCACTGTAGAAAAGAATGAAAAAGGGGAGGAAGTTGCCTTACGTCTCGTGACAGGCTACAGAGTCTGTATTGACTATCGTAGACTTAATGAGGTGACTGCCAAAGATCACTTCCCCTTACCCTTCATTGACCAACTAATTGAAAGACTGAGTGGTCACAAGTATTATTGTTTTCTCGATGGATACTCTGGTTACTTCCGGATAGCCATCGACCCCAATGACCAAGGAAGACCACGTTTACGTGTCCATCTCGGTACTTTTGCGTTCATCAGAGAATGCCATTCGGCCTATGCAATGCGCCCGACTTTTCAACGGTGTATGTTGGCCATTTTTGATGGACTTGTTGAGAAATGCATGGAGGTCTTCATGGATGACTTCTCAGTCTACGGCGATAGTTTTGATGAAATTTTAGAGAACCTAGATATGGTACTCCAACGTTGTGTTGAGAAAAATCTGGTGCTTAACTGGGAAAAATGCCATTTTCTAGTAGACGAAGGAATCGTTTTGGGACACAAGGTGTCCAATGCTGGTATTCAAGTTGATAAGGCTAAGGTCGAAGCCATTGAAAGGATGACGTACCCAAAAACAGTGAAAGAGGTACGAGGTTTTCTAGGACATGTTGGCTTCTACATGCGTTTCATTAAAGACTTTTCTACGATTGCCAAGCCTTTATCAAATCTCTTGAAAGAAGATGTCGATTTCTTGTTCGATGCAAAGTGCAAGGAAGCTTTCAATTGTTTGAAAGATAAGCTTATCAGTGCCCCTATTTTAGTTGCACCTGACTGGACCAAGCCTTTCGAGTTGATGTGCGATGCCTCTAATTACGCCGTAGGCGCAGTTTTAGGTCAAAGAGTTGATAAAAGGTTCAGGCCCATTTATTATGCGAACCGCACCTTGAACCCGGCTCAATGCAATTATACTACGACTGAGAAGGAATTCTTAGCCGTCGTCTTTGCCATTGACAAGTTTAGAAGCTATCTTCTCGGGTCTCAAGTGATTGTATGGATGATCATCATGCGACTTTACGCTACCTTATGGATAAAGCGGATGCCAAACCAAGGTTACTTAGATGGATTTTAATTCTACAAGAGTTTGACCTTGCGATCAAAGATAAGAAAGGTAGTGAGAATATTGTGGCTGATCATTTATCTCGCTTAGTAAATGAGGGTGCAGAAAATCACAATGATATAGGCATTGATTTCCCGACTGAGCAATTGATGAAGCTTGAAACGGTTAGGCCGTGGTATGCTGACTACGTCAACTATTTAGCGAGTGGTCATTTAGAAGACATGACGTATCAGGAGAAGAAAAGTTCTTTCTGATCTTAAATATCTCGTATGGGAAGATCCTTATTTGTTCAGAGTCTGTAAAGACGGGTTGCTTCGACGGTGTGTTCCTGAGCATGATCAGTGGGATATTCTGGAACAATGCCATAGCGGTCCTACCGGAGGTCACTATGGAACACCAAGACGGTTGCAAAGATTCTTCAAGCTTGGATTCTACTTGGCGACTCTGTTTAAAGATGCGAAAGCCTTTTGTAAAGGTTGTGATAGGTGCCGAGAAGACAGGAAGGCGAGTAGTCGGATGGAAATGCCACTTAAGCCCATTCTTGAGTGTGAAGTTTTCGATGTATGGGGCATAGATTTTATGGGACCCTTTCCATCCTCATGTGGTAATAAGTATATCCTCGTCTGCATGTGTGGATTATGTTTCAAAGTGGAGTCGAGGCCATAGCTACTCAAACTAATGATCACAAGGTTGTAAAGAAATTCTTGCAAAAGAATATCTTTACTAGATTCGCTTGTCCGAGAGCACACTTAGTAGTGAAGGTACTCATTTTTGCAACGCTACGCTTGATAAAGTCCTTGAGAAGTATGGTGTCAAACATAAGATTGGTACACCATATCATCCTCAAACCAATGGCCAAGTCGAGGTAAGCAACTGTGAGCTTGAAAAGAATTTTGGAGAAGACCGTGAACAATAATCGATCTAATTGGAGTCTTAAGTTTGGATGACGCGTTGTGGGCTTATCGTCGCATTCAAAACCCGATGGGCACGTCACCCTTCCAAATGGTCTATGGCAAAGCTTGTCATTTACCTGTCGAACTTGAACACAGAGCTTTCTGGGCAATTAAATTCTTAAATTTTGATAGCCAACTCTGTGGGGAGAAAAGATTGTTACAATTGAACGAGCTCGACGAATTCAGACTCCGTGCATACGAGAATGCTAAGCTCAGCAAGGAGAGAACTAAGATACTCCATGACGCTAAGATCAAGGACCGAGAATTCAAAGTTGGTGAAATGGCTTTACTCTATAATACTAGACTTCACCTGTTTCCGGGTAAACTCAAGTCTAGGTGGTCTGGTCCCTTTGAGATTCTCGAGGTTAATCCAAGTGGTGTAATTACTTTGAACGGGTATGGTAATCAAGCTTTTAAAGTGAATGGCCATCGACTTAAGAAATATTTTGGCCAACCAAAGGAAAAGCCTGAGATTCTTTATTTCCAAAGAAGAGATGAGAGTACAGATGTCATGATTTGTGAAGAGGTTCCATCTTATTTCTTTGAGTCAGATGATGATGACGTTCCTATATCCACCCGTAAGATACCTTCTGTTGAGACTTCTGATCATACCACTATGTCTATGCCTATCGTGCGCAAGAACAAGAAGAAGAGAGTCAGTGTCGTTTGGAGAGAAAAGTTTAATGAACTTATTGCACACTTGACTTGTTGTTGTGGTGAAAATCATTTCCGCCCCAGTGCTCCTGATTCTGATACTGAGGTGGCGGTAGTCAAACCAAAGTGGCCCGATCCGGGTTGATCTTTTGAACTTTGTGTCAAGCTATTGACATTAAAAGAGCGCTCCTAGGAGGCAACCTAGTTTTCTTTGTTCGTTTCCTTTTCTTAGGTTGTTTTGTTTTATTGTTTTAGAAATAATACTTTAGTTGATTTTGTGTTGATGGTTATTCCTCCTACGTTCATTGTAAGTGTTTTGTGTTATGTGTTGCTCATATACCCCGTGTACCCCGAGATTATATGGTATGTCGAGTGTTGCGATACTTTTGAGCAGGTTTTGAGTTACTCTTGTCGGTGTTGTCTATTCGAGTTGTTGCGGTATATTCATGCTCCGGCCCGAGCTCTCGCCAACTTTCATCCGACAACCACTTTATTGAAACCAAATAAGTTTTCTTTTCTTTTATATTTGCACATTCCGAGGACATAATGTGATTTAAGTGTGGGGGTGTTTGGGTATGTTTTTATGCTATATCCTTTGAAATATGAGTGAATGTTAAATTTTTATGAATTTAAAATTTTTGTGAGTCTCGAGCATATAATTGGAACTAGATGCTTGCTAGTTGTAGTTTTCTAACGATGATAGTATGTGACTTAGTGAGATAATTATAGCATGTTTTACTTTTATGGAGATAGTCTCGTTTTTTTCACTCACGAAAGCCTTTGATTTTGAAGCACGACTTTTGAATTATATCCTTTCATTATTTTTAATGATTTATCTTAGGAAGGTCAGTATAGTTACACCTAAGTTAGACCGTAATCTTGTGAATATCATAAAGTTTGAATGTGATGAGTGAGATGTAACTTATGACTTTGAAAAGTGAATAAATAAAGTGAGTGAGCAATTATTAATAAATACGTTTGTCGGAAGCTGGTTTATGATTTGAGTGCGGTAGGGTATACCTCGTATGTCCTATACCACTATGATGACCAATAGCTCACGACAGTCAGTTTATAGCTACCTTATGATTTGAGTAAGGTAGGGTGTTATCACGAAATGTCCTATTCTACTATGATGGGTAAGAGCTTATTCTGATATGCGTCAAATTTGAAAATTTTGAAAAATGATGAGTAAGAATAAAGTAAAGTCTTTGTTATCATGGATCTTATACCCAGTAGAACCGCATGATATCTCAGTAGGGATTATCCTACCGAGTGCGTGGGAAGGCTTTGAGTGGAGTACATTCTTCTCTGTACTACTAGGATGGTCATTGGAATTTCGAGAGAGGATATTTCTTTGAAAGGCTTGCTAGATTGAGAATGGCTTGTCACACTTACACCGAATCTATCTCTGTGTTGGTATCATTTGCTATAGTTGTTGTATCTTTTGTTACGTGAGTTAGAGATCTATTTGGATTATTTATGAAGTTGAGCTATAGTTTTGATTGTTTTGTCCGAGGACGTACAAAAAGCTAAGTGTGGGGGTGTTGTTAAGGCCATATTTATATGATTATTAAGGGTTATTTCATTATTATTTTCCCCACATTTGCATCATTTACATGAGAATTAAGGGTTTAAGTGTAATTATTTAATAAAGATGATTTTAAGAGGGTTGTATGCAAAATTGATGATTTTAAGTGTTAATTTAATGGAATTATTATTATTTGGATTTTATTACATTTTTGCATTGTTTATTTATCATGTAGGTGTTGATTTTCGTGCATATAATGAGGATAAATGAAGCTCAAGTCGAATTATTCAAGATAGAGTTGGAATTGGCTTGAAGAAATTGGATAAAGATGATGAAATCCGACCCTCAGCACCTTGGACGAGCGTCCGAATCCCGTCCATTCTAGACGGGCGTTTGATTTCATGGACGAGCGTCCAGGAGAGGAAATCACATACAGAGAGTTTGGACGCAGCATGGACGGACGTCTAGAGCAAAGTCAAGATCCACCGGACGGGCGTCCACAAGACCATTTGAGCGCCGTTGCCGACTTAACCCTAACCGACTTGAAACTCTATATATAGCAAAGCAGCCTCTCAACCCTAATTGATACCACATAATTGAGATCGCAATTTTACACCAAAAAGCTGCGGCCAGAACCCTAATTCCACAGAGATGAACTTCTCCAACCCATCAATCATCTTCAACATGATTGTTGGCTAAAAGCCTTGCAGTGAGTCGACGGAGGAAGCCTATCAACAACACAAACCAACTAGAGAGTTCGATGCTTAAGTTTAGTGAGTTTATTTCATAGTTTTTCATTACTTTGGATCTGCTTTTGTATTGTCTAAGTTTTATTGAATTAAGATTTGATGAAACGATCTATGTTTACTTTATGCTTGAATAAATTTATGAAAGTATGTTTATTTAAGTTCTCGTTTATTCAAATTGATGCATCTAATCATGTTATAAGAGATTAGGCATGTTTAGTTGAGTAAGAGTTTGGAAACGATCTCGTGATTTCGTGTTGATTGCATGTTTAGTTTATTTGAAAAGATAAACGAAACCCTAGAATTTGGTTGAAGAAATTTAATTGAATTCGTGAATAAATCACTACTAAAAACTATGTCTTTTTAATCACCATCTAGTTGGGATTGTTGGTTGATAGGTGGAATCTAGTCGCCTTTGCTTTGTGTTTTCCTCTCAATTGTTTTAATTAAATCGTTTAGATTAAGTTTAGTTAAGTTCTAGTTTGATAAACCCTGGTTTTCTAAAGTTTTCAGCGTTTCGCTTCGATTCGTAGTTGGGCGCTTCGTCCATAATAGCGACGCCCGTCCGTTAGATTCCGTTCTCGACGCTGCGTTCACCAAAGTGAACGCTGTCTGGCTTTCTGCTTTTCTTATTTTTCTTGCTTGTTTTTACTCTTGTTTTAGTTTTAATTCTTAGGTTTAGGTTTTAGTTAGTTTCACCTTAGTTTAGTAGTTTAGTTAATAATTGTGACATAATTGATATAGATTTATATTTGAATCCGATAAACATTCCACTCCCTTAGACGCGACCCGTAAACATCCTATACTACGATCCTTATACTTGGGGTGTTTCGGTTTATAAATTATAAAACTAGTTTTTACCGAACATTGTCCTATTGTGGGTCGTGTACCCGCTTGTTTCTCCAGTGCCAAGCAGTGTAAATCACATCGCGGAAGATGTAAGGCCAATCTTTTCGATCATTTCGGTGATTGACGCGTTTGCATCAAGCCAAGATTGGATGTCGGGTGGGTCGCGAAAAGGTCGCCCTTTTCCGAGGGGGAAGGACTGGTGCCAATACCTTTGATCCAATAGCAGTCCTCACTCACGCGTGAAGGTGGTCTCAACGTATTGATTGCGAGAGGGGCAAAAGGAGGAATCTGCAATGCGCTTCTCCACAAGAGCTCCATGGTAGGAGTGCATCATGTTTCACAGTCCAAAGGAGGTATAACAGATCAAGAATTTTTTTTTCTGTTGTGGCTATTAACTTTTACAAAAATATATTTTTGTTCTGCTTTTCGCCGTAAATCTTTCATCGGTTGCCGGTTTTCTGCTTTTCTTCTCCGTTCAACCCCGTCGAATACAAACCCATGGATAACATGGCGGTGGACCAATCATCCCAGGAAACAGATTTGCTTATGCGAAGTGTTGAGAAACCGAAGGAGGTAGAGTCAACCCCCCCTCCGACTGCTTGGACGTCCCACTCCGGAGTCGATGTAGTCATGAATCGTTTTGAAGACCCCTTCATTTATATCGGAGAAGAAAACGATGATGAGTTCACTGTATTCATAGATGCTATCGAGAACATAATGGGATCGGAACAAGCTAAAAAATCAGTCACCATCCCCCTCGATCGGTGCTTGGACCTATGGCGGCCATGGAGAAAGGCACTCATAATTAAATTACTGGGTAAGTCCATCTCTTACCGATTCCTCTGTCAGAGATTGTCTGAATTATGGAAGCATAAGGGTCGGATTGAAGTCACAGATCTTGAAGAAGGCTTCTACATTGTTCATTTTACCAGGCAGGAGGACTATGACATTGCACTCGAAAATGGTCCTTGGGTGATCCAAGGCCACTATCTACATGTTACCAGGTGGACACCCTTTTTCGAGCCTTCGAATGAGGCAATCCAAAGTACCTTGGCATGGGTAAGGTTTCCAAAACTCCCCATTTGGTGTTTTAAAAGAGATATTCTCACCGAATTGGGAAATTTAATTGGTAAGACTGATCAAAATCGATATGTTCACGGCACAAAACCTTCGAGCCAGATATGCAAGAGTTTGTGTGGAGATAAACCTCGGCCAGGCCACAGATTCCACGGTGGTTCGAATGGGAGGCGGTTTAAAGTCGAATATGAGGGCTTGCAGATGATCCGCTTTGGTCTGCGTAAATTTGGACACTGACTTGAGACATGCCCGACACGGATTAATGCTGATAGAGATAAAAATGCAGGAGAAAAAGTGCAGGTGACTACCAACTTGGGACCAACGAAAGAAAATCCTTATGGCCCGTGGATGATTGCCCAAACGAGACGGAGAGGACCTCAGAATCGTCCTAATGGTAACCGCCAGAAGGCTGATAAAAAGGTGTTTGAAAAGGAGCCGCGGGAAGATGTTACTCCGGGATCGGGCTCCCGGTTTGATATGCTAAATGATGTTCAAGATGGCAGTGAGGAGGTCGAAGAAAGAATGGTGGAAGTCCCAGAAGCTGTGACGGAAGTTAGGGAGATAGTAGGATAGATTAAACCCCATGGGGGGCAGTCGAAACAGTTGAGATGACCAAGAGCAAATCTGTTAACATGAAATTGAAAACGTCCTTAAAAGAAGTAGTGAGGCCTGCTGCCTCTGATTCGAACACCTCCATGAACTCTCAAACACGCAAGCAACAGTTGAGTTCCGACATGGGAAAGAGGAAAGAACAAGAACCATGCCTGCTAGAGACCCACCAGCAATTAAAAAAAACACCCTCAAACAAATCCAGGACCTCTAGCCTACCTCCCTTAGGATATGTTTCAAACGAAGGGGCAAAAGCTTCGGTCCTTTCGGATGGGAAATCAGCGTCAAAAAACTTAAGGAGGGATAATAATCAAGCACTTCCTCAAAAAACAAGTGACCACATAAAAGCCCACCCTCCTAAGCCTAACCGAAATGGGGAAGATCATGCTATGGACATAGAAGGAATGCTGGTTAATCCGTTTTTTGATCAAACGATGACTGAGGTTGGACACCCACCCACCCCCAACATTGATTCCCAATGAAGATCCTTTCATGGAACTGTCGAGGGGCCTGTTCACCGGATTTCCTTCGACATTTACAGTCTTTCCTTTATGACCATAAACCGGATGTCTTGTTTCTCATGGAACCTAGAAGCTTAAGCTCGAGAGCCTCTCAGATTTTATGAAACACGTATTTCACAAATATGTATGTTGTGGAAGCACGTGATTATGCAGGGGGCCTCTGGTGTTTTTGGAAAGAGGAGGCAATCTCTCTTCAACTTATTTGCTGCACTAACTAGAGCCTCACAATGACTGTTATGGCTAGTACAAAGATCCTTTGGGCATGTTCTTTTTTATACGCAGCCCCTATGGCATCGGCGCGAAATCGAATTTTGGGATTATTAAATTCAGTTGAATACAGCTTTGCATGTTCCTTGGTGCCTCATTGGCGACTTCAACCAGGTTATTTATCAAAGGGACAAAATGGGAGGGCATCCTGTGGGTGGGCTAAACATGATTAAGATGTGGATGATGACTCAAGCTTGTAATCGATGGAAATACCTTTCCAGGGACCTCGGTTTACTTTTGTCGGAGCTACCTATAACTTAGAAAAAATGTAACTAAGGCTTGATCAAGCTTGGTGTAACACCGATTGAATAGAATTATTCGAGCATGCCACGGTTAAACACCTCCCGAGAGTTCATTCCGATCACAATCCGATACTTTTGGACACCAACTGCGGTATCCCCTGTGAAAAGAGAAAAGATTCGTTCTTCTTCATAAGAGCTTGGCTTGATCATGTGCAATTTGAGGAGCTGGTTCAGAAAGCGTGGTTGGAAAAAGACTCCCTTCTTGATACAATACAACATTTTGTAGTAGAGGCAAAGACCTGGAATTGGGATGTGTTTGGAAATATTTTTCAGAGGAAAAAGGCTTGCTTAGCGGTATCGAGGATAGAACGCAGATGGAACAACAATCCTTCCTCCTACCTCTCCCAAATTCATGCAAAGATAAATCTTGAGCTAGACACCGTCCCTCTCCCAAGAAGAATCATATTGGCACCAACGCTCACAAGCTGCAATGGCTGGTCGAAAGAGAAAGAAATACTCATTTTTTCCACTTGTCTACTATTAGGCGTCAGCAGAAACGTCGAATCCTCTGCCTAAAAGAACCAGACAATAGCTGGACTTTTGATAATGACAAAATGCAAAAAATGGTCAGAGACTTCTACCTCCAACTCTACAAGAATGAAAATGACACTTTTGAGGGGTATAGACTCGATATTAGTAAAATGACGGAATCTGATGCCCGTCTAATCAACCGGAATCCGACTGAGATAGAGGTGGAAGAAGCTCTCTTCCAAATGGGCAATTTCAAATCTCCCGGCCCGGATAGACTTCCAGCTATTTTTTACAAAAAAATGTTGGTCTTATACAAGTCCAATGCTTTTAAAATTTGTTTTCTCGGCCTTTGAAACAGGTGTTTTCCCGGCAGACTTAAATGACACTCTCATCTCTTTGATTCCAAAAGTGGATAACCCGGAATCCCCCGCTCAATTCAGACCTATAGCTCTCACCAATGTTTGTGTAAAGTTGATACCAAAGTCGTTGCAAATCGCTTGAGAATGGCGATTGGGAATCTTGTGAGCCATACGCAATCGACTTTTATTCTGGCGGAGAGCGAGTGTAGGTAACATTATTCTTGTTCAAGAGGTCATTTCATTACTTTAAACATAAAAGGAGCAAAAGTTGTATGATGGTAAAGATCGATCTTGAAAAGGTGTACGACCGGGTCAACTGGAAGTTTTAAAGCGCGATGCAGGTCATATTGGCTGCTTGGACAGCATTGTTAATCTGATTATGACGAGCCTGGAGACATCGAAATTGTCCATTATATGGAATGGTAACAAACTGGAGTCTATTCGCCCGGAGAGAGGACTTCGGCAAGGTGATCCACTTGCTCCTTATCTGTTTGATTTATGTATGGAGGTTCTTAGCAGTATGATTACAGAGGCCATAGGTAATAAAAAAATGGAAGCCAATTAAACTAAGCAGGAATGGACCCCCCTTGTCACACCTCTTTTTTGTGGACGATCTCATCCTCTTCGGAGAAGCATCTACACAACAAGCTGATATTATGGAAAGCATTTTGACGTGCTTTTGTAACATTTCTGGGCAAAATATTAGCACACAAAAGTCCCAGTTCCTCCTCTCGGCAAACGCAAGCGGTTAGCTTCAGACTATCATTGGGCAACGATTGAAAATGAGACATACGATGAATTTGGGTAAATATTTGGGTGTACCCATACTCCACTCACGTATTACGAGGAGCAGCCATGGCTTTATTTTGGATAAAATGAAGAAGAAATTGGAAAATTGGAAGACTAGGCACCTATCCAAAGCGGCCCGATCCATTTTGATTCGAACCTATCTTGGGACGCAACCGTATTATTGTATGCAAACTATAAAAATTCCAAAAGGCATTATACATGATGTGGAGAGACAGTGCAGACATTTTTTCTGGGGCGAAGAGCAGGGAGAGAGACGGCTGCATTTGATTTCTTGGCAGAAGTTATGCAAACAAAAGGAAGATGGAGGACTTGGTTTCAAGCAGTTGGAAGAGATGAACCTTGCCCTCCTTGGTAAGTTGGTTTGGCAAATCCTTGTGGACGATAACTCTCTGTGGGTTGAAGTGCGAGTTCAAAAATATGGAAGCCCTTTTCTCCCGCTTAAAGTAGGGGCGTCTTCTACCTGGCATGACATCCAAAAGGCGGCCCATGCTCTCCTGGAGGGCTTCGGCATTGCTAATGGCGCTGTCCAATGGAAAAGCGAACAAGATGGTAAGTATTCGGTTTATAGTGCTTATAATTTCCTTTTGCACACCGATCAAGATGACACGTATGGAAACTTAAGGGTCCTCTACGCTATAAGAGTTACATATATATATTCCTTCATCAATAGGAATATACTCAACTAATCATAATGCATTCACCATTAATGATAACGACCTTTACAGCTTAACAATATGCATGTTGCGTTATTATTTCATTTCTGAAATCCACCAATGATTTTCATATCAACATTAATGTCTAACGACCCATAAATATGCGGTCATGACTTATGAAAAGTCATAGTTACTGTTAGATATATTAATTAGCGGAACATAACATATCTATAATCGGAGAATTATATTTGATCGTTAACAAACAAATATTTTCAATTCAAACTCAACCTCAATTGCTTATTTCATTTTTACCTAGTCTGAGTGTTTTAAAGAATCTTCTAATGACTTAGGTACTTGATCCAGATATTATAATAGCAATTAAAGAGGCAAATATGTGGTCGACGACTATTTTATTTTATTTTAAACTTCTCCCATGAAATTCATTGCAAATTTGATATTAGCATAAACCAAATCCTTATCAATGTATGGATTGGTTGTTTCGCAACCCCAATATTTGATTATTTGATGCACGTGAAATTTTATTTGGGGTTTTCGTCTCCATGACGGATCTATTTAAGATTATTCATGAGTGACTGACTACGAATTCATTTACCGCGGATTTTTATCTTTTACACCGATCGGTCCTCTAAACTTTTTTGGCATAGAGAAATATCTTGAATCAAATTTGATTTGGTGCATTTTATAAATCGTCACTCCTTTATTTTCAATAAAGTAATCTGACAGCTTACTTGCAAAATACTACATGAAATTTTTTGCAAGATACTGAAGATCAATTATGTTGTTAAAATTTTTCGGCTTTCTTTATTCTAAGATGAGGTTTCCTTTATCTCCCCCTAATGCCGAGAAATGATCTTCATAAAACATATAGTAATTGCACCGATCTGTAAACTGATGCTCTACTATTCACATCAATTTACACATTTCGAAACACAATGGTTTCGCTAAATCAACCTCATGATCAAGTGCTATTTCACTTTTGTTTCCAATGGTGTAATAAAATTTATTTAACTATCCCACATCTATGAGATTTATATCTGTTGGAAACAATATATATCATAAGAAATATCAACATAGCACTATTTCGTTTAAGATATTTAATAATCATCCAAATTATTTTTCACATTTCTTTGGGGGTTTCGATAAAAAAAACATAATATAATGAACTTCATGTTCATTTTCACCACCTCATGAGGCTGACTATGCTTATTATGTCCCATATATTAATATGTTATATGGTATTATAGGACATGTCCTTTCAGGACTTCTATATTTCCAAAACATTCATAATTTATAACTCTTTTTAGAGCTCTGTAGTCTCTTAGTAAATTGTGTCAACACTATATGTGTATTACGTGATTCAATCACAACTACCCAGATATGAACTCCAAGTTCATTTGTATTATAATGTTTGGCACAGGATATAATTTATTTACATTGATTTTTCCTCCCGGTAATCTCGGACAATACTTTTATCACAATCGATATCCAGAATATTTGCAATAACCCGTGAGGGATTCAACATTTTAATGTGAAATCCTCTTATGCAGGTATCAACATACTTTTTTGACATTTTTATAACGGGTCGATAATCCATTCTATTGATTGATATCATAACAGTCAATTACTTCATCCGTAATCTCATTATTGTATACCGGGTTATACCAATGTTCTATAGTCGCCAACCACTTTTGTTGGGATTTTTTTTCATCATGATAAACTTTTCATAAAGATATGGTTCTACCCACGGTAATTAATATCTCTAGAAGAATGTATCTCCAGAAGAATATTTTGGTCGCATTCATTTCACGGAATGGGACTTGTATAATATAATTCCTTTATAAATGCATATTGTATTAGTCATATTCTCCTCTAGGAATGGGCATGTCTCATCATTTTCGAGCATATTGATCTTTATTTGTCTCAATCTCGGTATGATACCCATATTACTCAAAAAGATATTTTCAAGATTTGGGAGAGAATGGTGCTTAATGTCAAACAATTTTGTTTCAATATAGCACTTGCATTAACATTTGCGTCTCGGTCCCATATATTCTTTTGAGAACTTGTTTCTCAATATAACGTGTGTGTCGCACTATCGATGAGACAAATTAATTGATCTCACGTTCTAGCTCCATTTCTTCTTCATAACGAAATGTGCAATAATTTGTACCAAAAATGACAATTGTCACATAATAATATAAATGAATTACAATAATTAATTAGTTTGAATAGCAAATTATATTATGTATCAATTCAAGCAAATCAAATTGATATTATAAATGCTAATGGACCCGAGATATAATTATTCAGTATTACAATTTGTGAATCATCATTTTGCTAGTTATGACAGGTATAAATTTCCCACACTCATGATGCATTATAATCTGTTGTCATATTCATTCTTACCACAACTAGGCAACGAATTTTGAATTTAATAACAATATAGAGCAAATGCACCTTACAAACAAACACCATATACATGGTATTCATTTTTCAAAAACCGCAGGTTCATTTGTTTAATTTTTTTTTGTATAAAAAATTATGTATAAATAATCATATTACTGATTATCATTATTCTGACAATTAATCAGGCAATATAATATCTTTCATTGAATGAAAAATATTATTTTATTTATTAAATTTAATGCAAATACGGTTGCCAAAAATTAAATGAATGCATCAATTACTACAATGATCGCGCAAATATTGTAATGTTATGGTTAATATCAATCCAATTAACTAAATGATATGGTAATATCATGTGTTTTCTTTTTCATACAATGTCAACCTTTAGTGGGAAAATATATTGCTAAGTTACAAAAAAACGTATAAAACAAAACAAAAATGTCACGCCGTATCAAATAAAGATCATATATACGCACCATGTAAGTGATTAACATAACTACACAATCATGTAAAGTATAATCTATTTAATATTAAAAATTTATAATGATTTTATTTACTTACATTTATACGAATGATTGCCAAAAGTAATATATACATGAATTAATCCACTGATTGAGAATCATATATTATTATTGTGGCCAATATCACGATCTACTTACCAAAAATACACGACAACACATTCATTCTCCTTTTTTTTTTTTTTTTTAGAAGAAAACTAGCAACACATATCCATTATACACAATCAATAAAATAAAATTCCATAGCTACTATATATATCCCAAAATACTTTAGCCGTATCAATATAAGGCTAGGACAAAAAACAATTTTGTTTATTAATAAACGATGCTTAAATTTAAATGCATCGTATAAAAAATTTCTGGAAATCGCATCTGACATGTGGCGTCATCTTTCAAAGATCACTTTGTTTCTTGTCATGACTATTGTCTTAATCATATAAAAATAATTTTGTGAGGACTGTATCAACCATGTCCTCCTCCACGACCATAACCAAATATTTCCAAATATTTATGAATTGAGTCATGTTCTTCATAAAGTATGAACTCTCATAATTCTGTCGGGATTCGTTAGTCATATCAATGATGACTCATTATTTATTTTCATAATTCCACATCCAGTGGATTATTATTTGTCATTCATGAAACAAAATCATAATCAATTTCATATACATCATAAATTACTTTGATTGATATTGCTGCTCCAGGAGCATATCATCATGATAAAAAGTGATTTAATTTTTTTTCAATTGTGATCATGAAATTGATGGCGTAGATCAAGTGATAATAAAATACTTGACCACCATAAACCAATACTAGCAAGAGGACTAGGTCCATCGTAGTATAGCAATAGCGAATCAAGGTCGATCCCACATGGAACCAATTGTGGGTCATTTATATACGAACAATTAATCATCCATGTCAAGGACACAAAGCGGTCTACGACCAACAAAAGACAAGAAAGATAAAGGACTCGACACGACACAACACATAAACAACGTAATTAACCTCCCCAATTATTATGTTATCGTTTGGATCTAGAGATTCTATGTAATTAAGCTAGACTCGACAACTATTAATCCAATTCGTATTTCTTTTATATTGGCTACGGAAGTCATCCCCTAAACTAGATCTAGCTCCGGGTAGGCCATCTAGATCACTATGCTACATTACATGACTTCACTTCGTAGGCCTCCATCTCATATAACTTGCACGCTTACAAAACTAGGGATGCCGATATTAACCGCATTCCTCACCTAGGCAACATTCCTGTGGTAAGGCGTACTTCCTAAGTGATCGCATCAGTCTCTGTCCCATTAACAATTACCTGCACGGTCTCATGTTAATCTACGATTTACGTATAACTAGGTGCATGCAATTCCCAAATATAACACAGATCTAGATCTCGCTGAATGTCCCGGAAGATCAATTTATGAGCCGATCTAGGAGTCCTATATTGGTATTTCCTAATAATACGCTAATTAAAACAGACGAGCAACGTAGCCGTAGCCATACCTACTAAGACAAGAAATTCTAGGTGGACAATCACACCATAAAGACGTGGCTAGATTGACGCGGCGAAAACCTAAATCTTAGCGTTTCTACATACGTAACGGATAAAATAGAGATTCATAAAGCCATTATATAGATCTACTAAAAACACGATTGTCGATCATACCAAAGTCATCTGTAGGTCACCGGATAACAGATCTGGGTGTGTGGATCCTTACAGACAAGAAATCCCCAGCGCCTCATATCGTATCCTTAGATCTACATCGTCCGGTGAAGAACGAACAACCTCAAACGATAAACAATAATTGGGGGGACTTAATTACAAAGAACAAAGAACAAATAAATACAAGAACTCACATAATTCTTCTTGAACTTGTATTAAAAACCGCTCTGGCGAGGGATTTGTGTTATGAAAAGTGATGTAAAGTGTTACAATGAAATAAGTATATATAGGCTTGGAAAACCGACTTAGGATAAACTTCAGCCGACCTAATTTACGTTTCCTAAACCCTAATAACGCATCGAGATAACTCCGAGCCGATCCGTTGATTTTGCCCAGCTCGCTCCCAGCTCGCCCCTATCTCGCTGCCAGTGAGTCCATCAACTTCTTATTGGCTCGCTGGCTTTTCTTGTTCCACACTCCACTTTTCGTGCTGCTTCGATATTTATCTTTAATGCAATCCGATTCCGCTCCGATTTATCTTGAGATTTACTTCCTTCGTTGGTAGATATCCTCCGATTCACCGTAATCTATACAATCAATAATTATCACACAGTAAATTGTATTTAAATAATAAAGATAGAAAAATACCAAATTATATTCTATAAATCACATAACATTAAATAAACATTATAAACATGTGATTTAATATAAAATATATATTATTATGCTCGATTCAAGGATAACGTTGATGACTTTTATGGGTATAATTTGACCGTCATCAACTACCCCCCACTTAGACTTTGATCGTCCCGAACAAAGCATCAATAAGTCATTACCCAAGATAACATTTTCCATGGTCAAATCATACTTACACAAGAAACTCGACTCAACTCATACCAGTCATGCTCATAAGGTATCCATTATTCACTACTCACTATGAATCGAAGTGATGTGTGCATGTGCATTCAGTTTTATATATTCGTGTCAAGATTAAAGTTTATGCTAACCCATGATCTTAACCTACCAACATCGGCATTCCCACTTCTTAAGCCTCGCAATGGGTAAAGACATGGTGCAATAAGCAAGAGCGTCATCCATAAGGTTTTTGGACTCGGAGACCGAGAAATAATCAAAGCCTCTTAAAAAGTTGAATTTCTTCGCATTAACACCTCTCAAGAAAGAAACTTGCTTTAAAAGTAAAGTATGCATTGCAAGAATCCTCCTCTCATGGATTAGTCAATAGCATTGAATATTACCACAAGCGCGGGGCTACTTTGGTAACGTTACTACAAGCCCAGTGTTTAACGCATTGTCAAAACACAGATAATTCTCAAGCTTATTACTCCGCTTTGATGGCTAGAAGATATGAATACATCAGCAGATAAATATCGACACTAAGTCTACATAACCAATCATCTACGCAATGTACACATAATTTCTTCAGTTATTATAATTCGTGCGGTAATGGTCGATTCAAAATTGAGTAATCGAATTATAAATAACTACTTGCAATAATCGGCATGAATATTCTTAAATTTTCATTCACATAAGTATAAAATGATCACGTAGTCATGCAACTTGGTTCCTTCCTACTAATTCCATGTATAAGAACTCACAATTCTAAAGTGCGGGATAATTAATTTGGCATTTGTTCAATTTTTTTATTTTTCACCGTTTCATTCAATTGTTCAATTATAACACATCATAGCTCGAGTCTCAACCCCATCTGAAACATGGCATTGTCCCCATGACAAATAAAAATGAGATTTTAAGAAAAAGACTTAGCTCTGGAAAGCGGCTCTCAAGTGCAGAGCGAGAATATATAAGAGTGATCCAAGCACGTCGTGGAGAAGCAAGTGAAAACTGTTTAAGCAAACCAAGCGAAACTCCACGAAACCGTTAATAACATGTCAATGGAAGTTATAAAATAACGTGGCGATAATTAGATATAAAATATCCAAAAACAAATTAAGCCACTTTACTTCATACAACCAATGACAAGTAAAACCAAAGGGTTAAAACGACTCGTTCAGACACGAAGTATAAAACGAATAAGAAGAAGGAAATATACAGACTCAAAAAGAAAAATACTAAATAGAAAGAAAAATAAACAAGCAACTAAAGATGGTAGTCTTCATCTATTACCTCCACCGCTTAAATATTCTTAAAACCGGGTGGAGAAGATGAAGATCAAAAAGCATTACCCCATGTGGGAAAACACGAGGTTGACTGAATCAACCATGTATTCAATCCAGTGTAAATTAAAGAGAAACTTGGTAAGGTATAACATATTGAATGTGACCTATTGGCTAAAGATAAAATCAAATATTTAGTGTAGAAACTTCTCGCTTGGATTGGATATCAACAACTTAGGGAGATGTAGCTACTCCTCGAAATTACTAATTACCCAATTTAGCACGTGGAAGGTCTCAACGTCATCAACAAGGTCGGATCGGTGTGATATTTTAGAACAAAACTCATCATCTACATGTGCCGGAAGGGTCAGAAAAATTGCGAAATTGAAATCTTCCGGTAGAAAAAGAAGTTGTATTTCGATCGAACCAAAAACTTATAAAATCTAGCTAGGTTCAGAGCTACACTTACCACAGCTAGGATCATGAAAACCAAAATGATAAAAGATAATCATTAAAACTTAGCAATATTTCTAACTCCGCAACACAAACAAAATGGAGGTTGAGAGTATGATGGGTTTAGAAAAAGATATATAAGGATGGTAAGAAAAGATAAAGGGTGGGTAAGAAATTGTGTTTTGGGTGGGTTGAAAATTGGTTAAGGAATTGGGTTTGGGTAGGTATTGTTTAAGGGATTGGGTAGGATGGGAGAGTGAAATAGATGGAAAGAAAGAGAGGGGATGAAAGAATGGTTAGAAATGTGAACTGTTGGGGCAGATTGGTGAGAGGATCGAAAAGGTTGAAGGGTGAAAAGGTATAAAGGAAACGATAAGGGTAGTTGCAGAACGAATTGCACACAACTTTGGATTTTCACTCGGATCGCCATTCTAAAAAGTTTTGGGAGTTGACCAAAAAGCATTCTTGTTCGCACCAATCATTCTCTTAATGCTTCCATCTTAAGGTTGATTGCTATATTTTCAGTAATTCTCAAGTTCTCTTAATGCTTCCATCTTAAGGTTGATTGCTAAATTTCCTTTTCTTTAGCAATTTCTCGACTCTCCTAAGAAACTCTATTTCAAGTGGCCTATATTGAGTAAAAAAGTTTTGCACATCCTCATCCTACTGGCCATCGGAAGACGGCAAATAAAAAACCTCAACACATGTCACGTTACTCTTATTTGACTCAAAGAAAACAAAACCTAAAAAACTAAAAAGAAATCCTAAGGGTTTTAAAGAAGTAGTTACGAGTTTAAAGTCCTCACTTCGACTTTCCAAAAAGAGTATCCTTGTCGAGTCATCCTTCATAGCTCGCTAGACTTTGACCCTTTGAGCACTATAAGAGGTGGGCTCAAATCGCTTTTCTGGATTAATACCCTTCCACTGGTTGTGAGACCTAGAGAAGCGACATCTATCCATACCATTTATATAAAGCTCTTACCTCGGCTCTCGTTTTAGGAACTGTGAATTCTAGGGAGATTTAGTCCTAGGGACCCATTTTAATCACATCCTCTATTATGCTGCTTCATTATGCTCTCTCAAAACTCAACGTCTTCTTTAGATTGAGAATTCTTAAAACTGCACAAATTTTTGCTCCCATGGCCAGTAGAAGCAATCTCATGCATAGGACAAAGAGATTTTAACAGAACTACGAGGAACTCTTTATTCACTGCTTCCTTTCAACGACTACATGTTTCCCTACACCCTCTAGATGAGACAGATTTGGGGCAGAACCTTCCACACTAATAAAATTAATCTTACAAACAAACTCCGGGCTAAGATTCATACTCAGGTTCATGTAAAGACTAACTTATGTTCAAAAAACCAAAAGATAGTAAAACATAAGCAAAAAGGGTAGTACCTTGCCTTCAACATTGTACCACGAATAATTCGAACCTTTTAATATTTATTTTCTCGGAGCCATCTTGGTGCTTTAAAGGTGTTGCTTCCATTACTTTCCCATCGTAGATTCGTAGCTCCACATGTTGCTGGGTTATTTTCTTAGCGCCATGAAAAAATTAATGACTCGGATTATTGTTTCCTAGTTTATAAGCGGAAAGAAAAACCAAAAACAAACATGTAACACCCCGGTTTCCAATCCCGTCGGCCGCCGGTATTGGTCACTGTAGTGCCACTGATCACGACACACAGTCGTGGCGGTAACATTCAACATTCCACAACAGAAGAAAATAAACATTCACCATTCATTATTTTAAAAGAAAATATTCAAGTGAATACAAATATCTGAAGAGAATGAAATTATGCGGACGTCAAAGTCTTTAAAATTTAAATTTTTCAAATAATGTAGAAATGTGTGATTGCGACTACGTGGCTCTCAAACCCCGCGACATCCCAACAACAAGCAAACATCCATAAAAGTACACTTAAGAATCTGCTCCCCATAAATGGATCATAGCGAGGTCAAGCGAAAAGTAAAACCGTCAACTAAAAGTTGAGTAAGAATAAATCTAGTGTATGTAAAGTAAAGCCAACCCATGAAAAGTACCACCAATTTATGAAGGACCCAACCAATCTATACAAGTTACGACCAATCTATAATGGATACCATACTTCACGACTAACCACCTAAAGGTCCCGAATGTACACATCCTCCAAAGGGTAAAGCCCTTGAGAGGAGGATCTAAAGGTCACCCAAAGGTACCACAACTAGATGGACCATGATGTCTTTGGGGTGCAAGGAAACCTTCCGGGTTCCCGGCCGGTGCTACCACTGTCGGCCCGACCACTCCATGCCTGCAACTCCCCAAATACATTAAGGACACAACGTCGTAAGAAACCTTCCGGGTGCCCGGCCGGGTGCTACCCTATCCGGCCCAACCACTACGGGTCTACGAACTTGATGCCCAATAAGCGAATCTCACCAAGTACAACCTAAGGAACATGTTCGTAAGCCTGGCCAACAACCCACACGAAAAGAAAACAACATAGATTTGGGCGCCCGTTTGGAAAGCCGGACGCCCGTCCAAGGACTCTACTAGACGCCCGTCCAAACAATCGAGCGCCCGTCCAACATATCGAGGCGCCCGTCCCGGCGTATAGACGCCCGTCCACTTAACGAGTTAGATCCCGAATGTAAAACAACCCCTCGAGGCGCCCGTCCGAGGCAATCCAGACGCCCGTCCACGTTAACGACACTAGATCACGAATGTAAAACAACCCGCCAGGCGCCCGTCCGGTAACTTAGACGCCCGTCTAGGATGAAATCAAAGCGAGGCGCCCGTCCGGAAGGCTTGGGCGCCCGATCCACATGGGTTTCATCTCGAACCCTAACAATTCTCTCGCGATTTACGAGCGTTTCTCAATAAAACAATGACAAAAGCAACACTTTAAGCCCGAGAAAACTCCATACAAAAGCATCATATCAACTATAGATTTTAACCAGCGCAAAAACACACTATTACGAGCATTTAACATCCCCAAAACAGGACAACCAGCGTAAACACCCTTGAATAAAATTTTGCAGCACAACACTTTAGGGAAAAATATCTGCATTATACTCTAAAGCCTACCAACAGCAAAACGTAGAGATATTCTTACCGGTTAAGCTGCGTTTCTTGAAAGCCCTCTGCTATCAAGCTAGAATCGCTCCTCTACGAAGCCCGAATCTATAAAAGAAAACAATGATCACCAAACAATTCTAGTGACCCCAAAGGTAGAACCCTAGATCAAACACAGCCCCCTCCCAACGCATAACAGGATCGGCCATGGCCTTTGATCGGTCGATCGTCATGCTCGAGATGTAGGAAAAGAAATAACGATGCTTATCGATGATGACGGCGATGAATTCCCAAACACCAAGGAGAGATTTTTCTCTCCTTCTTCCTTACAAGGGTCGACGGCTAGGGGAGGGTTTGGGCTGAAAATTTTGTGTTTGGGGAAATAAGGGAGAAAAGAGTGAAAATCCTTTTAATTTATTAAAAGCTTTAAACTCCTTTTCAATTATTAATAAATCCCTCCATAAAGTTAATAAATCCCATAATTTCCAAAAATAATTAGATCTTTTAGTAATTAATTAGGAAGTCAAAATTTCGGGATATTACATCCTCCCCACTTAAGACAAAACTTAGTCCTCGAAGTTCGAGTTAAATCTTGGGCGTTGTTCCACCCCTTAAAACACCCTTCGTCCCGAAGATAAGCAAGCGAATTTTACTTACAAGGCTTGAGAATTGCGTACCTTAAGAGAACAAATGCGGGTATACGTCGTATATAGCATCCTCGGCTTCCCGTATGTCGCCTCCTCGGTGGCATGGTTGAACCATAAGACCTTGAGCGATGCTAACCTCACGTCCCTTGTTTTCCGTGCTTTGGTATCTAATATACGCACCGGTACCTCCTCATAAGTCAAGGGTGATCTAGCTCAACCACCTCCGGTTCGATCACGTGAGAAGGATCACTCACGCGTGCTTGCGCAATTGAGATACATGGAACACGTTATGCACTTTATCCAACGCCGGTGGCAAAGCTAGTCGATATGCCACTTCACCTATATGGTCCAAGACCTCATATGGCCCCACGTACTTGGGACTCAACTTCCCCTTTTTTTCCAAAATGCATCACTCCTCTGGTTGGTGATACTCGTAGCAATACTTTATCGCCCACGGCGAACTCTATATCCCGGCGGTGTAAGTCTGCATAACTCTTCTGCCTATCTTGGGCAGCCTTCATCTTTTCTCGGATTATCTGCACCTGCTTAATCGTATCTTCGATCATCTGCGGTCCCAAAATCGCTGCCTCGGACGAATCGTCCCAACAAACCGGACTCTTGCACTTCCTACCATAAAGTGCCTCAAAAGGTGCCATCTTAATACTGGCATGGTAGCTGTTGTTGTATGAAAAATCAATAAGATCGAGCTTTTCCTCCCAAAAGCCTTTGAATTCTAATACACATGCCCTCAGCATGTCTTCCAAAGTTTGTATGGTCCTCTCCGTCTGACCATCGGTAGCGAGTGAAAAATTCAGACTCATTCGTAGTTCCGTCCCCAAGGCTGCCTGTAGCTCCTGCCAAAACCGAGATATGAATCTCGCATCTCTATCTGACACAATTCTGCTGGGTATCCCATGTAGTCTCACAATATTTCTCCGGTATGCCATAGCCAACTCCGTCTTACTCCAAGTGTCTTTCATTGGAATGAAATGCGCCGCTTTAGTCAGTCTATCCACAACGACCCAAATCATAATATTCCCTTTAGGGCTCCTCGGTAGTCCGCATACAAAATCCATGGAGATGGAATCCCACTTCCAAACCGGCACATCCAATGGCTGCAGCATACCCTGTGGCCGTCGATCTTGATCTTCTGACAAGTCAAGCACTTCGACACAAATTCTGCTACTTCGCGTTTCATATTGGGCCACCAAAAGGTTTTCCTAAGATCCTTATACGATTTGTCTCCTCCCGGATGAAACGAATAAAGCGTACTATGAGCTTCACTCAAGATCCGCCTCTTGAGTTCTTAGTCATTTGTGGTACACACCACCGACCATTAAACCGGATACTACCATTCTCATGTAACGTAAAATCAGTTTGCACCATCTGTACCAATCTTGGCCTTCTTGGCCTCGATTACCTTGTCACCCACTTGTCTCACCCGTATTTCAGCGTATAATTCGGGTTGCAAGACGAAGTCGCTTTTATCTCCGCCTTTGGATGACACAAATGTCCATGCGGTCCAACTCTTCTCATGATCGATCCGAGCTACTTCCTCACACAAGGAATGAATCGATTTCCGACTCAAAGCGTCCGCCACTACATTGGCCTTCCTTCGTGGTATTGGATCTCCATGTCATAATCTTTAATTAACTCCAACCAACGCCTCGGCGCATATTGAGCTCATACGTGTAAATATGTACTTGAGACTCTTGTGATCTGAAAACACCTTGAAAGTTATTCCATACAAGTAGTGTCACCATATTTTCAATCGAAGACCACAGGTACCCAACTCTAAGTCGTGCGTCGGGTAGTTACTCTCATACGGCTTAAGTGCGCCTTGATGCATCTGCGATCACTCGCCTCCGTTGCATCGGCTGCAGCCAGCCCATTCTTGATGCATCGGTATAAACCTCGATGTCTTCATTCCCATCCGGCAATGCTAACACCGGGCTGTGGTCAACCGTTCTTTGAGTAGTTGGAGCGCCCTCTCACAATTGTCATCCCACTTAAACCGGTTCTCTTTACGCATCAATGCGATCATCGGCCTCGCAATTTCGGAAAAGTCTTTTACAAACCTTCGGTAATATCCATAAAACCAAGAAGCTTGAATTTATGCAACATTCTTAGGTGTCGGCCATCTATACTTCGCCTCTATCTTGCTCGGGTCAACGGATACACCGTCTTCGAGACAACATGCCCCAAGAATGCCACTCGTTCCAACCGAATTCACATTTAGACGTTTATATCTGATTGTTTTCCCGTAGAATTTGCGATCTGAGCCTCGGTGTTCGGCATGTTCTTCCTTAGTCTTAGAGTAGACTAAGATGTCATCAATGAAAACTACTACAAACTTGTCTAAGTAGGGTCTGCGAATACACGGTTCATCGGATCCATGAGCTAGCGGTGCATTGGTCAATCCGAAAGGCATGACCGTGAACTCATAATGTCTGTACCAAATGCGAAATCGTTCTTTGGGATATCCGCATCTGCTACCCTGGTGGTGATACCACGATCGCAAATCAATCTTGAAAGATACACCCCGGAGTTGATCGAACAAGTCGTCGATCCTCGGTAACGGGTACTTGTTCTTCACTGTGACGTTGTTCGGCTCGGTAATCAATACCGCGATCGCATACTACCATCATTCTTCTTCACAAACAACACCGGTGCTCCCCACGGTGACACACTCGGTCGGATGTACCCCTTATCGGCGATTCTTCCAATTGTACCTTCGATTCCGCTAATTCTTTAGGTGCCATACGATAAGGTGCTTTCGATATCGATGCGGTCCCGGGCACCAACTCCACTTTGCAAACTCTACCTCCCTGCGGGGTGGCATACAGTATCTCATCCGGGAATACATCCTCAAAATCACGGACTACATCAACGTCGGTTAGTTTAGGATCCCCAGTGCTTACATCATATCGTGACACATAAACAACGGGTACCCTTTCTTGGCGAGAGATCTCAGCGTCACCCCGAAATGATCTTCACGTTAGGTTTATCCACAAATCCCTGTAAGATACTCGCACCCCTTTAGGGCCTCTCAAAGTCACCTTCTTACGCTCCGCGGTCAATTTTGGCTTTATGCCGTTCAACCAATCCATACCCAAAATAACGTCGAAGCTCTCGAGGGGAACTCGATCAAGTCAACCGACAAGTTGACTTCCATAATCACTAACGGCACGTCTCTCTATACAACTTAGAGCATGGCACTAACTCTCCTGGCGGTTGCATAAACTCACTTTGTTAATCGCCTCGAAAGTAGCTAGACCCAACCTCAAAACATGCGAACCCGCTATAAAAGAACATGATGCACCCGAATCGAAAAGTCGTAAGATAAAAATGAGTTAACCAGAAAATTACCCGTCACTACGTGGTTGCTCTGATCGGCCTCCTCTCTGCCTAGTGCGAATAAACTCCCAATCTGATTTTTCTCATTTTGAATTGTCTTTGGCCGACCACGATGGTCGGTTTATTTCCACTAGTGGCGTAGGTGCACCCCACAATCGGCTCGTGCGGAGTACCACTCTGCTGCTGGCGGTTACCCTACCCATGTTCCCGTGTTGCTCCTGCGATCCCACCCATGTTGCTTCTGTAACCGATGCCGACCGCCGGTGTTGGAGCCGTAAAGTACTCAAACCGTCTATGTCCAAACTTCCCGCAATTGTGACCTTTGAACTTGCGCTTTGAACAATCGGTACCGGATGATTTCTCGGCACCGCTTTGCAATGATAACCGTGGCGATTAAACCCTGAGGTTACCTCTCATTGGTGACCACCACTTCCCTGGTAAGGTGGGAATTTTCCGAAAAGGATGGTCGTCTTGGTGGGTTTCGAATTCTGCGTTTTTCTTTGTCACTGATTGTCTTGATGACACTCTTCCTCTTGTTAGTAGCATCGCCGCTCTAACCTCTCTCGAATCCTCTCAATGCTGCATGCTACTTCACACATCTCTTTCGAGGCTCGTGAAGCCCCTTCTTGCACCCATACAATCCCGGATCGCTAGATCTAGGTGTTGCTCAAACTTCACCATCTTGGCCTCTTGATCGGTACTAGCTCGGATGCATAAAGCGCCAAGTCGACAAACTTCTCGTAATATTCTTGAGCAGTCATGTCCCACAGCCGGAGATTATCGAATTCAACCCGCGACTCTTTCCTCTTAGATTCGGGAAAGAATTCGCGCCCGACTCTGCTTAAACTCGGTCCGATTTAGTGGTACCAATACCGTTTCCCTTGTTCATTTCTGATGCAGGGCCAATCGATCTTTGTTAGCACCCCACCACAAGTCGACCACATCAACTAAGTAGAAGGGAGCTTGGTCGACCTTCAGTTCCTCTGGATAGCCAAGAGTGGCGAAGATCTTCTCAAACTCCCTAATCCACCGCTCGAGTCCCTTAGGATCTCCCTTACCATCGTACTGACTAGGCCTCTGCTGACTCACGGCCCTAGTCATGCCGGTGGTTGTCCCCTGAGAACGATCATCTGTCGACTTGTTGACCGCTGGATCAGTCTTGATTCATCTTAACCAATTGATCAATCAATTTGGTCTCTCTCATTTCCATTCTGGGAGGCATAGCTAAAACTACAAAAGTAAACAATCATGTATTCAATTATCACCTATATCATGCCACGAATATTTCACATATACTAACACTTCTTGTCCAAAATTAATTGCAACTCACGACCACATTTCCACATACATCGAACTTACCGCACCTTCCTACACATAGAACTCAATACCTACCCCACACATCCTCACGTGCTCATTTTAGTGAATTTATTCTTAAGGTTCATTTTAGGTGGTGGTCACTGCGATCGACGTCTACGATACCACTTTGTAACACCCGGTTTCCAATCCCGTCGGCCGCGGTATTGGTCAGCTGTAGTGCCAGATCACGACACACGATCGTGGCGGTAACATTCAACATTCCACAACGAGAAGAAAATAAACATTCACCATTCATTATTTTAAAAGAAAATATTCAAGTGAATACAAATATCTGAAGAGAATGAAATTATACGGACGTCAAAGTCTTTAAAATTTAAAAATTTTCAAATAATGTAGAAATGTGTGGCTAGCGCTCTCGTGGCTCTCAAACCCGCGACATCCCAAAGAACAAGCAAACATCCATAAAAGTACACCTGCTAAGAATCTACTCCCCATAAATGGATCATAGCAGGTCAAGCGAAAGTAAAACCGTCAACTAAAAGTTGAGTAAGAATAAATCTAGTGTATGTAAAGTAAAGCCAACCCATGAAAAGTACCACCAATTTATGAAGGACCCAACCAATCTATACAAGTTCACGACCAATCTATAATGGATACCATACTTCACGACTAACCACCTAAAGGTCCCGAATGTACACATCCTCGAAAGGGTAAAGCCCTTGAGAGGAGGATCTAAAGGTCACCCAATGGTACCACAACTAGATGGACCATGACGTCTTAGGGTGCAAGGAAACCTTCCGGGTTCCCGGCCGGGTGCTACCTGTCGGCCCGACCACTCCACTTTATGCGCAACTCCCCAAATACATTAAGGACCTGGCGTCGTAAGGAAACCTTCCGGGTGCCCGGCCGGGTGCTACCCTATCCGCCCAACCACTACGGGTCCACGAACTTGATGCCCAATAACCGAATCTCACCAAGTACAACCTCACGGAACATGTTAAATAAGCCTGGCCAACAACCCACACGAAGGAAAACAACATAGGCATGCCCGTTTGGGCGCCCGTTTGGAAAGCCGGGCGCTTTCGTCCAGGACTCTCTTGGGCGCCCGTCAAAACAATCGACGCCCGTCCGATTGTATAGACGCCCGTCCCACTTAACGAGTTAGATCACGAATGTAAAACAACCCCTCGAAAGCCCGTCCGAGGGAATCCAGGCGCCCGTCCATGTTAATAGCACTAGATCACGAATGTAAAACAACCCGCCAGGCGCCCGTCCGAGGTAACCAGGCGCCCGTCTAGGATGAAATCAAAGCGAGGCGCCCGTCCGGGAGGCCTGGGCGCCCGTCCACACAGGTTTCATCTCGAACCCTAACAATTCTCTCTACGCGATTTACGAGCCGTTTCTCGATAAAAGCAATGACAAAGAAACACTTTAAGCCCGAAAAACTCCATACAAAAGCATCATATCAACTATAGATTTTAACCAGCGCCAAAAACACACTATTACGAGCATTTAACATCCCCAAAAGCAGGACAACCAGCGTAAACACCCTTGAATAAAATTTTGCCGCACAACACTTTAGGAAAAATATCGACATTATACTCTAAAAGCCTACCAACGACAAAGCGTAGAGATATTCTTACCGGTTAAGGCTGCGTTTCTTGAAAGCCCTCTGCTATCAAGCTAGAATCGGCTCCTCTACGAAGCCCGAATCTATAAAAGAAAACAATGATCACCAAACAATTCTAGTGACCCCAAAGGTAGAACCACTAGATCAAACACAGCCCTCCCAGCGCATAAAAGGATCGGCCATGGCCTTTGATCGGTCGATCGTCATGCTCGAGATGTAGGAAAAGAAATAACGATGCTTACCGATGATGGCGGCGAATTCCCAAACACCAAGGAGAGATTTTCTCTCCTTCTTCCTTACAAGAATTAAATGGCAAGGGAGGTTTGGGCTGAAAATTTTGTGTTTGGGGAAATAAGGAGAAAAGAGTGAAAATCCTTTTAATTTATTAAATGCTTAAAACTCCTTTCAATTATTAATAAATCCCTCCATAGAGTTAATAAATCCCATAATTTCCAACAATAATTAGATCTTTTAGTAATTAACATGGTTTCCCATGATGCTATCAGACCTACGGATTAAACATACGGAGATAAACAGACACACGAAATCCCAGAGAAAATGACTGGCTCGCTGGCAGCGAGTGATACCCTCGCTGGCAGCAAAACAGGCTCTCCAGAATCTGGAATTTTCACAACTTACAGAAAACCAGAGGGACTCAAAAACGTAAAAACAGACTTTAAAACAGGAAACTTAACATGAATAAAATATTATTTATATATAAAATTGACCATTGGTTCCCCGGAAATGGCGCCAAAAACTTGATGACGTAGATCAAGTGATAATAAAATAGTTGACCACCATAAACCAATACAAGCAAGAGGACTAGGTCCATCGTAGTATAACTATAGTGAATCAAGGTTGATCCCACAGGGAACCAATTGTGGGTCATTTATATATGAACAATTAATCATTCATGTCAAGGACACAAAGCGGTCTACGACCAACAAAAGACAAGAAAGATAAAGGACTCGACACGACACAACACATAAACAACGTAATTAACCTCCTTAATTATTATGTTATCGTTTGGATCTAGAGATTCTATATAATTAAGCTAGACTCGACAACTATTAATCCAATTCGTATTTCTTTTATATTGGCTACGGGAGTCATCCCCTAAACTAGATCTAGCTCCGGGTAGGCCATCTAGATCCCTATGCTACATTAAGTGACTTCGCTTCGTAGACCTCCATCTCATATAACTTGCACGCTTACAAAACTAGGGATGCTGATATTAACCGTATTCCTCACCTAGGCAACATTCCTGTGGTTAGGTGTACTCAATAAGTGATCGCATCAGTCTCTATCCCATTAACAATTACCTGCATGGTCTCATGTTAATCTACGATTTACGTATAACTAGGTGCATGCAATTCCCAAATATGACACAAATCTAGATCTCGCTGAATGTCCCGGAAGATCAATTAATGGCGGATCTAGGAGTCCTATATTGGTATTTCCTAATAATACACTAATTAAAATAGACTAGCAGCGTGCCAGTAGCCATACCTACTAAGACAAGAAATTCTAGGTGGACAATCACACTTTAAAGGCGTGGCTAGATTGACGTGGCGAAAACCTAAATCTAAGCGTTTACGCATCGTAACGGATAAAATAGAGATTCATAATGCAATTATATAGATCTACTAAAAACATGATTGTCAATCATACCAAAGTCATCATAGGTCACCGGATAACGAGATCTGGGTGTGTGGATCCTTATAGACAAGAAATCCCCACTTTGCCTCATATCGTATCCTTAGATCTACATCATGCGGTGAAGAAGCGAACAACCTCAAGCGATAAACAATGATTGGGGACTTAATTACAAAGAACAAAGAACAAATATATAAGAACATACAAAATCTTCTTTGAACTTGTATTAAAAACTACTCAGAGAAACCGAGGATTTGTGTTATGAAAAGTGATGTAAAGTGTTACAATGAAATAAGTATATATAGGCTTGGAAAACCGACTTAGGATAAACTCCAGCCTACCTAATTTACGTTTCCTAAACCACTAATAGCAGCGTCGAGATAACTCGAGCCGATCCATTGATTTTGCCCAGCTCGCTCCCAGCGAGCCCCTATCTCGCTGCCAGCGAGTCCATGAACTTCTAATTGGCTCGCTGGCTTTTCTTGTTCCACACTCCATTTTTCGTGCTGCTTCGATATTTATCTTTAATGCAATCCGATTCCGCTCCGATTTATCTTGAGATTTACTTCCCGTTTGGTAGATATCCTCGATTCACCGTAATCTATACAATCAATAATTATCACCACGATAAATCGTATTTAAATATTAAAGATAGAAAAATACCAAATTATATTCTATAAATCACATAACATTAAATAAACAAATTTTTTTAATAAAACCTCGAAATTTTATTAATAAAGCGAAAGTTTTACATGGCCAACCACTGGCTGACTTCCAAAAGAACATGCGTCATCAATACATGTTTATCACCTCCATAAACCCTTAGTCCGGAAAACCCATTGTGGGGAAAACCGGGTGCTAAGGGAAGAGTATGATCTCCCATGTATTGGAACAAAAAACTAAAGAGAGCTGATACAAAAGATCTACAAATAAGAAACAACAAAAAACAAAGAAACTACAATCAGACTTCATCCTTGGCAGTCTCTATCCAGGCATTTCCCTCAATATCCATCCACAGCATTTCCCGGGCACTTCCAGAGCAATAGGATGCAAAGTAGAAATCTTGTAGGGTCCATGCAATCATCCATATCAATCGAATATTGCTCCAAGTACTTGCAATCTGCATAGGGACAGAAAACCACAGCACCACAAAAAGAAACATCAAAGGAGAGCTGTTTAGAGGATACAACCTGCTTGCACCCTCCATATTGATGAAGGGTGCTTCCAGGTATGTGCAGCAGTGGTTGAGCCTCCCAATAGATGCAATAAAAAACCAGCTCCAGATCCTGTTGATGATGAAGAGGAGGATGTATAGGATCCAAACAAAAGATAAGAGAAACTAGAAAGCAAAATTATCATTTGAGGATAGATGCAATCTGTTTGCACCCCTCAACATAGTGAAGGGTGCTTCCAAGTAGAATATGCGGCAAATAATCATTTCTTGCGTCTGATAATGGTAAGCTGGAGGAGGTCCCTTTGGATAAGAAAGCCCAAGTCACCATGAATTTGATCCCTTTCTCTGACATAAGAAAGCTGTGTGGTACTAGCTTGCTTGGCAAGATAATCAGCAGGACCATTAGCCTCTCTATAAATGTGCTCAATGGTAAAGTGATGGTCGATGTGAGCTTTTGAATTTGAAGGACATCCACACTGTATTTCCAGGAGGCCTGCCTTTTGCCAAGAACCATATCAACAAGAATTTGAGAATCAGATTCCAAGTGAAGTGATTGGAGATTAAGATCAATGCAATGAAGAGTCCGCTTCTAAGAGCACGAAGTTCGGCTGCATATTGGTTACAATACCATATGCCTTAGAAGCAACAATAAGCACCACCACCATGAATCTCTTATAATGTAGCCTCATCCAATTTGCCACAGGTTCCCGAGAGAAGAGCCATCGGTGTTCAATTTATAATCATGTCGGTGGAGGGTGTCAAGATCTGAGAATATAAAACCAGCGAGGTTTAGGAATAAACCGAGATATCAAGCCAAGATGCACAAGAGTATCATCGATTTGCATCAATCCTATAAAGAATCAAGGATTTACAAAGGAGTTTGAGATCTTGATTGATAATTT
Organism: Gentiana macrophylla; assembly: GCA_026214975.1. Taxonomy (NCBI): domain Eukaryota; kingdom Viridiplantae; phylum Streptophyta; class Magnoliopsida; order Gentianales; family Gentianaceae; genus Gentiana; species Gentiana macrophylla. The sequence continues at coordinate 20,458 of JAOBSW010000582.1, read as the reverse complement.
TGCAATGGTAGCTTTGTGATATTCTTCTTGTCATCAAAGAAGGCTTTATTCTAGCCTTCCAGATTTCCCAACAGAGATAAAAATAGGCAAGCAGAGAACAACCTTGATAGCACATTTAGTGTGGGGATTATGGCGACTTTGGATGGCCTCTTTCAAGTTGTGCACATTGTAACCCGAGTGAAAATGATCACGATATCTTGCCCGGTTGTTGAGCTTGATCACAATCCCAAAAAACATGCTCCAAAGATTCTTGAGTGTGTGAACATACATTGAAAGGGTCCATGCACTCCAAATTTATGTAATTGTTCAGCAAAGGGAAGGAGACCTTGGAGGAGTCTCCACATAAGAATGGAACATTTGAGTGGCAGGGGAGGTTTCCATATCTCTTTGAGTTCATATAATGTAGGCCTTTTCTTTCTGAGTAGATCATAAGCATATTTAACAGAGAACTGACCAGTAGCTTCAGGTTCCCAAATCCATCTGTTAAGAGGTTGCCCTTTGTATCTCATGTGATCATCCACAACATCCTGGACATCCATTAAGAGCTTCCAACTATAAAGTCTATATAAAGGAAAAGAACCAGACACATATGAGTCTTAGCCCATGAGACCTGCTCTGTTACGATCTTCCACCAAAATTCTGAGGCAAAAGCTTGTTGTAAACTTCGAGATTCCTAACACCAAGACCACCCTCAAAACGGAAAACAAACATCAGCCCATTTTCTCCAAATATGCCTTCTACTAGGCAGCAAGTGTCGGACCAGGAGAAAGTGTGGAAAGCAAATGCTCTATTTTTAAAAACTACAGCCCCAGGAGCTTTAAAGTTTGCTATAATATGTATGGGAATAGCGAGAAAGAAAATGCTTTATTAAAATAAGCCTACCACCAATAGAGAGAAATTAGCATACCACCCTTGTAACTTGTGCTCAATTTTTTTGGATGAGAGAAATTTGAAATAGACGACCTTAGGTCTACCCACATAAATAAGGCAGCCTAAATAAGTAAAAGGGAAAGAACCCTGGTTCATACCAGTGATATTAGCAACCATATGGACAGTTTGAGAAGGAGCATGTTTGCTGATAAAGAAAGAACTCTTTTGGGCATTGATTTTCTGACCAGAAGCAAGCTCATATTGATTAAGGAAAAGGAAGAGGTTTTTAATAGATTTTTTGGTGGATCTAGCAAAAATAATAAGGTCATCAGCATACATACAATGAGTAATCCTAGGGAAGCCTCTGGGAACAGCATAACAGTCAACATCAGAATGGAAGATGTGTTTCAAACCCCTAGTAAGAACCTCAGAGACTTAAATAAAAAGGTAGGGGGATAAGGGGTCACCTTGCTATATCCCTCTAGAAATATGGAAAAAAACCAGCAGGGTGTCCATTAACCAAAATAGAAAACCAACTACATTTCAAGTTATTCATAACCAAGGTGACAAAGAGAGTGGAGAAACCAAATCTATTCAAAGGGCTTCGAGAAAAATGCCAAGCAACTCTATCGAAGGCTTTAGCAACATGAAATTTAAAAGGATATTATGACCCCTAGCTTTTCTATGGACAAATTGAACAAGTTCTTGCACAAAAGAACATTATCGAGAGATGTCTTTACCTTGAATGAAGGCGATTGCTCATCGATATCGAAATATCCAAAAATTCTTTGAAGTCTAGCACGAGAGGACTTTAGTAAAGACCTTATTAATGAAAGTACTTAAAGCTATAGGAGTGCATAATCGACCAAAAGAGACAAGAACCTCCTTCTTGGGGATGAGGGTGATAATAGTAGAACCGATACTTTGAGGAATGTAACCACCAGCCATGAAATCAGCAGTAGCAGCATAAACATCCTGAGCAATGGTATCCCAACAAGCTCTGTAGAAAGCTCCAGAAAACCCATCCATACCAGCAGCACTGTTTGGATCCAGATCAAAAATAGCTTGTTTAACTTCCTCTATAGTAGCAGTTGGAGAAAATTGTTTGATTTATCTCATTAGTGATCAATTGAGGAATAAAAGTAAGAATGTCATCAAAGCACTTTGATTAGTGCCCTTGTCCTCACTAAAGAGAACTATAAAATTGGACCCGGCTGACCTCAATAGAATGTTGAGTTTCACACGATTTCCATTACTATCCTTGATTTTGTGGATAGCCAATCTCTAATCTTGTCTTTATTTGTGTAGCATGAAAGAAGGTAGTATTATTATCACCTTCCTTAAACCATTTAAATCTAGATTTTTGCCTCCAAAACTCCTCACATTGAGCAAGACTAAGATTGTAGAGAGCTTGAGCTTTAGAAAGTGCAACTCTATTGTCCACAGTGGGGTAAGTATCATAAGTAGATTCGAGCTTGGGCCGGTGGCTTCATGTTCTCTGACTTTACAATGAATATCCCCAAAAGTATGCTTATTCCAGATTTTAAGTTCTGCTTTCAATCTTTTGAGCTTGAACATTAAGTGAGCCATACCAGGAGGAATACCAGTGGTCGGTTTGTTCAAATTTTCTTTGACCACACCTTTGAAAAGCTTCATGAAGAACCCACATACTTTGAAATTTGAAAGATGAAGGCCTAAAGTATTTGAGCTCCCATAGTAAACTAGAGGGCATGATCGAGAACCGGATCTGGTAAAAACGATGCTGATTCGACATTATCATCATCAAGCCATTTGGAGTTGAACAAAATTCTATCTAATTTTTCTTTGACATAGGATGATCTTCTCTACCAGGCCCAAGTGAAATGAGCCCCACTAGTAGGAACCTCATGAAGTCCACGATTAGCAATAAAGGCATTAAAATCGTCCATGGAGCCAACATGAGGTTGGGAGGAACCATCATAGTCCTCTAGAAATCTTATGGCATTAAAATCACCACCTATCATCCAAGGAGATCCAGGCGATATGACTTTCCAGGCATTCCACATATCGGATCTAAGCGACCCTACTACATTTACCATAAATACATGAAATAAGATAAGGCTTAGGACTAAGGAATTTGAGGTAACCACTTGATTTGAGTGCCTAGAATCTCAACATCAACATCCTTTATTCGAGAAAATCCACAACTTATCCTCGAGGCAGCTAAACTATTGGTGAAACCAAGGCAAAGCCTCTTAGCATTTATTTGATTATTGGAGAGCATTGGCTCAGAAATAGAGAGAAAAGAAATATTGTGAATTTTTATTAACTTTTTGAGGCGTCTGAAGGAGCTTTTTCCCCCTAGGCCTCTTATGTTCCAAAAAAGGCAATTTATCATGGTGGGGGGTGGTGCTTTAAAACTGATGATCTGGTGCTTACAGTGGGTTTGAGAGAGGAGTAGTTCTTGCGACCACGTTTTTTTTCTTCTGATTATCTGAAATCCACCATCCCCTTCTTGATATGGTGCTTTATCATTGTCCAAAGCAGCTTGTACTTCAAATCTCTGTGTTATCTCTTCATGGCGACTCTAAGACTTGAAAATTACATACTGTCTAGTTAAAGGATTGTATTACGGCAGCACGATCGGAAGCATAACTTTGTACTAGGGTAGGTGATATGAAAACTAAGGATCTAGATTTAAGTGTTCTTGCTAATTAAGCTAATAACACGTTTTATTGAAAAGATAACAAGAAGGAAAATCGAAATACTTACTAGATTAGGATAATAAGAACGAAAATGAAGAACAAAGATAGGTGCAAGCTTAGATCGACCCTCGGAATCGCACTTCGGGTTTCTCCGAGTTTGAGAATGTCGCACAAAGGTTGCTCACACCTTTGATATATTCTCGAGTTAACCCTTCACCCAGTCGCAAGGAAAAGTTTTAACTATGTTTGTTTCAATCACTGAAACTTAAAATATATAATATTTTCACTCAAATATAACTTTTCGTTATACATGGTAAATATACAAGCTTATATAGAACTAAAACTAAGAGAACTTCTCCCAAATAGGCAATGTGGGACAAAAATACTTATACTTTGTCAATTTGGGAGCTAAGCTTCACTCAAATCGATGTGGGAGAATGTGGAAGGAGTAAGACACGTCCAAGGCATGTCTAGGACAAGTCTTGGACATGTCTTGGGCGCAATCTTGGACAAGGTCCATTTTTAGTAGGGACAGTTTCCAAAATTTAAGGTGAAAAAGGTATCGGGTTTTTGAAGGGTAAAAAGGGTAGATTATTGTAGGGTAGGGCCTCAAATACCTTTAAGGTATAGGGTACTTGGGAATGGAGGGTTTAGTTTCCCAAAATGGAAAGCCGAAGGTCGGGTTTGGCAAAACTGCCATTTTGGGAAGGGTTGTTCAAAATTGGTCAAAACTCCCAAAAATACCCCTACCCCTTATTACATGTAAATAATAATAAAATAGACAAGTTTTCCTCTCCCACTCGATTATAAGATAATGAAAGAACTAATTTCTTCAACGCCTCTTCAAGTCTTCGCTTCCGAGCTCTCATCATTGGTCTTTCTTGAATCTGAAGTGGATCCTCACTTGCATCATCTTCAAGATGGATATTTGAACTTCCATGATATGTATGATTCCCTCCCGGTTGGAAAGGATTCGTCCTCGAATCAATAGGATGTCATAGAAAAGAGCACCATCATGCACAACTTCGTGAGAACACAAAATAAATACCAAAGATATTCCGGAATATAAAAGAACGCGAATAAACAACCTTGCATCAGCAACATACGAAGTGACCGCACCATACTTCACAAAAGGAACCTCATAACAGTCTTGTGGCATGATATAAATATGATTGAAGCCATGTGAGGTATCTTGATAATCAAATAAACAGAAATCAAGATTGACCGCAACATACGCAAGATACGGATCGTCGAGAGTGTGCTCCGGCTTTCCGCCAATATCAACAATGTCAACAACATCCGAAGGCAGTACATGGGCTGCATGGGGCGTATCTAATAACCCAATGTCGCCCTCAAATAGGGGTTCAAGAGGTACCTGCAAATGGGATGAAATAGGACTCGAACAAGCGGACAATGAGAGAAAATCATATTGTGCCTCCTCCACAAGCACATCCACAATATCAGACCTGCGAGAATTCTCCATCTCAACCACAAGCGTAGATTCTTTACTTTTGAACTCCTCCTCAATAGTTTCTACTTCCATGAAATGCGTAGCATGACTATCAGCATCATTGACAACACGAACATTAACTACAGCCTCATCCTTTGGAATTACCTCTTCCATAGTAGGACATGTCAACTTAGCCGATATAAATATTACATCCTCCATGGATGCACAAGGTTCAATAGAGTGTGTGTTCTTAGCCTCTCTCAATGTCTTTTCAGCATCCAATTCAGCACAACGCTGTTTATAGTTCTCCATAACCCGTTTAGGGAAATCCGGAAGGCAATCTTCAAAAACCTTTCTCGATTTATCCACCCAATCTTGCACCAAATTATCAACATGTACCACTTTCCTTGATGCTAGGACATACTTCATACCCATACCATAAAAAGAATACCAAGCACGGGACAATCATACCTTGCTTTATACTCATGTAACCATTGCTGTCCGAGAAATATAGATTCACCTTGCATTGGGATTACATCACATAACATAACACACTTATAACCATTAAGATCAATGTAAAACCTTGCTTGACTTATAACATGTACCCGACGACCGCTAAATTTTTTGTAATAAGGATGAGGATGCCTATACAAAGGCAAATCAAGCTCATTAACCAACCCAGTACTAACTAAAGTCGCTTCTTCATCGTGATCAATGCAGAACTCGTATTCCTTACCCCGAATAAGACAACGTGAATAAAACAAGTCGCAATCCATGATCAAAGAATGTATATCCTCACAAGTCACTCGTGTTTGACACTCTCCCTCCTTCTTGCCTTGGGTAAATGCCAACCGTCAAACAAATCAAAAACAAGAGCAAATAGTGCAGACAATTCACAGAACTGGAACACGAAATGACAGAAACTTTCACGACTAAACGATAACGAATTTGAAATGGAACGATGAACGAAACTTTTAGATCATGAAATTTTCTAGAAGATACCAAAATTTCAAAGAATTTTGATGTTTCTAGATCAACCAATCAATCGTTGTTTGACAAGTGGTGTAATCTGTCAAAAAAATTTCTTAAATGATAGCAGTGACTTACGAAGAGAATTCTGATCAAACAATGACGAATCTGGAAAAACTCAAAAGATGAAAGTTGTAGAACAGAGAATTTCATATGGGTTCACCAATTTTCGGATTATTTGGAATTGTTTAAGATACCTAAAACGAAATAGTATAATGACCTAGTGTTGCAGAATTTCACGAACAGGCTGTTGTATGGAGAACTACTATATAGGCTTCGTCTTTTTTATTTTTATTTTTATAAAAATGAAAGGAATTTTTTTTTTTTTTTTTTTTTTAAAAGAACACCAAGAAAAAGAAAAAAAAAAACAAGAACAAACAAGAAAACAAGTATATGAACACCTCAATCCCTAGTCTCTGATACCAAATGATATGAAAACTAAGGATCTAGATTTAAGTGTTCTTGCTAATTAAGCTAATAACACGTTTTATTGAAAAGAAAATAAGAAGGAAAATCGAAATACTTACTAGATTAGGATAATAAGAACGAAAATGAAGAACAAAGATAGGAGCAAGCTTAGATCCACCCTCGGAATCGCACTTCGGGTTTCTCCAAGTTTGAGAATGTCGCACAAAGGTTGCTCACACCTTTGATATATTCTCGAGTTAACCCTTCACCCAGTCGCAAGGAAAAGTTTTAACTATGTTTGTTTCATTCACTGAAACTTAAAATATATAATATTTTCACTCAAATATAACTTTTCGTTATACATGGTAAATATACAAGCTTATATAGAACTAAAACTAAGAGAACTTCTCCCAAATAGGCAATGTGGGACAAAAATACTTATACTTTGTCAATTTGGGAGCTAAGCTTCACTCAAATCGATGTGGGAGAATGTGGAAGGAGTAAGACACGTCCAAGGCATGTCTAGGACAAGTCTTGGACATGTCTTGGGCGCAATCTTGGACAAGGTCCATTTTTAGTAGGGACAGTTTCAAAATTTAAGGTGAAAAAGGTATCGGGTTTTTGAAGGGTAAAAATGGTAGATTATTGTAGGGTAGGGCCTCAAATACCTTTAAGGTATAGGGTACTTGAGAATGGAGGGTTTAGTTTCCCAAAATGGAAAGCCGAAGGTCGGGTTTGACAAAACTGGCATTTTGGGAAGGGTTGTTCAAAATTGGTCAAAACTCCCAAAAATACCCCTACCCCTTATTACATGTAAATAATAATAAAATAGACAAGTTTTCCTCTCCCACTCGATTATAAGATAATGAAAGAACTAATTTCTTCAACGCATCTTCGAGTCTTCGCTTCCGAGCTCTCATCATTGGTCCTTCTTGAATCTGAAGTGGATCCTCACTTGCATCATCTTCAAGATGGATATATGAACTTCCATGATATGTATCATGTGGTGTGAAGGTCACATTAAATAAACATTATAAACATGTGATTTAATATAAAATATATATTATTATGCTCGATTTAAGGATAACGTTGATGACTTTTATGGGTATAATTTGGCCACATCATCGAGAAATCTCATGATATATTTAGTGGATTTCTTATCTCACGAATTTTAGATCACTCGTGGAACATGTCTTTCTCTATGGACTTTGGGTCTAATTTATTTATATGAATGACATGTCTAACATGTATGTGAATTTCATATTCACTTTACGAGCTTTGACTAAGCTGAAAGACATAAAAATCCATCTATATGCTTGTTCAACAATTGATCATCTTCGTGTGATCATATATACTTTCTCAATAACAAAACACGTTTATCACAAATACTTTCGATCATCAAGGCTCAATATGCTTGATGAGTATTACTCACATATTTGGATTTATACGGATCTTTCACGCTAAAAGTTCATATTTCAATCTCTCATCAAAATGAGGCGGAGAAATATCATGGCATTTACAGTTTTGGCTTGTCTTAGTATTATTTATGACAATCGTCTAGCCAAGACCCATAGATACAATGTGCATCTTAACATCCATGGCTCATGATAAATAATTTTTCCACGATATGTTTAGGGGAACAAACTTTAGTGATGTTAGCCATTAAAACAAGAAGAGTGATAAACCCAAAAAAAATTACGAACATAAAGGAACACCAATGGAATACTCTGTTGGTAGAGTCTCGTCTTGATAACGTGTTATAAAAGTAAGAAAGCAGAGAAAAGAACTAGAAGGAAAACAAAGATGAAGAAGAAGGAGAATAATGCTTGTCTATTATTTCAATGATATAATGAAATTATTTATAGTACATTTAGGATGTGAATACAATAAATGAATAGAATAAGTAATATTACAAATGATCAATCAATATCGATAGACAATCCAAAATATATTATTACATAATATAGCCTTCTTTATTATTTTATATAAATCTCTATAATGCACTATGGCGAGTAAATTATGACATAACACTACATAGTAGTAGTACATACAAATCGTCGTGGATCCCTAAGCTTGTCTAGCTATACCATCTACTAGCTCTGTTCATCTTTCCTAATTCTCTTTATGTCCTCTTTTTTGAGTAGTGATACATCCACTACTAATTTTACCACAACATAATCAACACTATTGATTTTGTTTGGACCAATCACAATAAATAATTCACCACTTTAATCAATGGAAATAAAGTATGTAGTGGTATATACACTACACAAATATATAGTGCACATACCATTTCCCCTATTTTTCCTTTTCTGCTCTTAACGAGTTTATTTATATTTGTTTTAAACTCTGTTTTGCGTTTGTTTGTCGTGTTGGGTGTTTTGGCTTAGAGGGCATTCCTATCTTTTATGTTCTTTTGATAGAAAAATTGGAAAATTCGGCCACTATAACATCGACATTTATTTTCGAGTCAAGCGATTATTGACATTATTTTTTTTTTTAGGTTCGCGTCCAAATTTGGAGGGCTCCGTCCAAATCTGATCAAAACCTCCAATTTTGGATACATTTAGTCAAAATCGATTCTTGGGCAAAATGGACGGAAACCGTCCAAATGTTGGGCCTTACCGTCCAAATTGTGATGAAATCCGTCCATTTATAGGCGTTTAGCCCAAATTTGGAAGGCTTACATCCATTTTTGGCAAAAAACACTAAAACCGTCAAATTAGACGGTTTCATTTGGACAACTTTGTCCAAATAGAGGAGCAGCTTCCTCAAATTTTGATGGAAGCGTCCATTTAGAAACCTGTATTTACTCTCTTCCACCTACTCTTTCGACCTCTTGTAAATCGATTTTTGGCAAAAACACTAAAACCGACCAAATTAGGCCGGTTTCATTTGGACGATTAGTCCAAGCAGAGGACACTTCCTCCAAATTTGGATGGAAAGCGTCCATTGAAACTATATTTACTCTTATTTACTCTCTTCACCTACTCTTTCAGCCTCTTGTCTTCACCGTTCCATTGCACAAAAAAATCACCATTACAACACCAAAAATTCACCATTGAAACAAAGAAAGAACAAAAAAACAATACCGGGTTTTGAGCTTCGTTGTTATATTTCACCGGAGTTGTATTTTTAAACAAATGGGTAAGCATTTACTTAGCATTTATTTAAGGTTGAATAAATTTATTTATCGTGTTTGTTTTTATTGTTAATTGTTCACATGAATATAGTATGTTAACGTTATAAATTTTCTTCAATTAGCGTAGTGTAGTATGTGCCTTATTTAGGGTAGAGAAATGATTAATTTTAATGATATTTTTCAATAATGGAATTGATATTCGTTGGATAATTTGGGTAGTCAATGATACATTCTTATTTCGGTTGATATATTTTGTAACGATACATTTTATTTTGGTTGATGTCAATGTGATCGCTCGTAATAATAAGCGAAACTTGTTACGAATGTGTTTTATTGGTTTGGTTATTATTTGATTATGTTGTTGTTGTTGTGGCGGATGAAAATTCAATTCAAATATATGGTTTTATTACGTATTTTGTGATAGTATGAGAATATCCCTTGAAATAATCGGTAACAAGAATGTGATTTAAAAATTGAAACAAATGACAAATTAATGTTGTTTGAAAACACAAAGCGAATATCTCGAACTGAATTCCATGAGTGCGCCTCGGCACGATGAGGTTCTTAGAATTGCATGCTTTCCACCAGGGTATTTTGATTCCTTCGATCCGCTATGTCATGCCTAATCTCCAGGCTTTGTATTGGGGCTCTGGTAGGTAGCTCGTAGAAAATTTCATTAGAGTGCTGGCTCAGCAGAGCATCTTTTCTTGTCTCCAATGACTGGTAAATCCTCGGCCGGAAGTAGAGGCACCGATTAGATTGAAAATACAAGTTACGTTACGCGGCTCCGTCGGCATCCGTTCTCCTTAAGTCATCGTCAAGTATTCTATGATGTTAGTAAAAACAATATTATCTTCTTCTCTTACCCCTCTAACGTTACAACACAACACAACACAAAACAACGATGTTCGAAAAACAAAAATAGATGATATGACATTTTAGGTTATATATATATATATATATATATTTATATATATATATATATGTTTAAATGTGTCTGTGTATATGTGTGTGTATATATATATATATATATATATATATATATATATATATATATGTGTGTGTGTGTGTGTGTGTGTGTGTGTGTATGTATATATAAATATATATTTATATGTGTGTGTGTGTGAGTATAATTATCCTCATTTATTAATAATCTTGTCATTCTTTTTGACATATACTTACACAAAATATCATATCTTAACATATAAAAACACTCACACTCACACACACACACACTATAATATATCTGCACTTGTACTTATTACGTATATTTGTGTATCATCTTGACAATATGATGACATATATATATATATATATATATATATATATATATATATATATATATATATATATATATATTATATTCATTGTTTATATATTATTTTATATTAATATCTCCCTTTGTATCTTGATATAAATTTATAATTCTTTCCATGAGATAACAACATTGTGTCCGTTAAGTTTGAATTTGGTGGAGAGTGGATATACAGTGAGCGAAAGTGACATATGGTCTTATAGAAAAGGAAGATTTTATTTGATTAAGTGTAAAAACCAATATGACATTGGATGAAGTGAAGCGAAAGTGTGTGGGAAAGTAGGAATTGATGTATCAAAAAATACATTGGTCATGAATCTTTTGTATACTGTCTGAAGGGCGATTGATGTTTTGGATGATGAGACATGGCTAGGGTACATTGATGATCACTGCCCAGACTAGAAACCGTCAAGCTTTGTGTTAGCTTGAACCGGTTATTCTTGATGATGACTCGGAAGACATATCGACAAGCGCATTTGACTTAAATGAACTACCGATAGTTGAAAAAAATGATAGAGGATTGAGGATTTTACACCCGAAATTTATTATAATCGAATTCCCACAGAGCATGTTGTGTTACTCCACGGTCTCGACCCTCAAGAAATTGTCATCCAACCGAATACAACTTTTGGTGATCAAGTAATTGACTTGTCAAGTGAGCGTGGCTACGATTGAGGATTTATTGCAAATATGATTAGTCAACCATTGCACATACCTTCTGATGAACAACCTATGGCTAGAATGTGTGCATCTGTGAATGAAGTGGAGCGTCTCGGCGAAATTTAGATCAGACGACCCACACACCGTATAGGCGACAAACTAGTGGTAGGAGGCGTGAATCGGTGACTCAAGTAGGACATGTTGGAATAATTTTGGTCGAGACTAGTCATAATCTCCACATAGATGGAACAAGCCCGACCGTTTATGCAAACAACGATGAAAGCACCGATGCAAGCGGGCCTCACTATCGGCGGATCTTTCATGAGTTTTTGGCAGGTACCTTTACAGCGGAACCACGACCTTTGGTCACACATTTAGTATGGCAAGTATTAATCGCAATAGAGGTGCTCATTTCGGTGCAGAATGGACCCGTCCCAAATTCATCCATGTCCACATCTTTGGGGCGTTTAGGTGATAATCTAGATGTATTGTTTATTGGTAAAAGTATAGAGACAAGGAGGATATGAAGGATAAAATGAGTTATCACGCATTGAAACACGACTACATGTGGATACTCGTTAGAGTCGACAAGGAAGAGTTAAAATTATGATGTTATACTTGAATGATGCGAATGGAAGGTTGTCGGTAGGAAGGTTGTTGATTCGAATGTGGGCGCAAGGGACGGACAATGTTGCATGAACTTTGAGATAACGCGCGCTGCTTGAAACCCAAACTTGTGGATTGGAGCAATTGGTGACAATCATAGACAAGCCAAGCCCGACCTATAGGAGTCGTTTAAAGTGAGATAGCCTCATAAAACTCGTGCGGTTTCACGTCAAAAGTTTTACAAGGTTGAGGTAAAAAAGCATTCAACATAGACCTTAATTTTCAAAGTCGCGTATCAATGTAGGCGAAAGCCTTAGAATTGATCGTGAAGCGTAGAAATGTCTTATTCTAAATTACCGCCTACTTTTACAAGTTGAAGGTAGAAAATTTTGGAACCATCACGGACATTGTTCTGATCGCTTGGTAGGTTCAAGTATTGTTTCATGGCGTTGGGTTGTAGTATTGAGGGTTTTAAATCTTTGTCGTCCTATCTTAGTTGTGAGCAGTACACATCACGAAAACAAAATGCAAGGGGACATTGTTAGTAGCGATCGGTGTAGGCGCGGCGACCATATTTTTCCGTTAGCTTTTCTTTGTGACCGGCGGAGAGAGCCTTGATGCGTGGGCGTATTTCATGGAAAGCGTGAAGTCGATAATCGAGGAGCGTAGTGACTTGGTTTCATATCCAGACGAGGAGGGCGGACATCATTGGAGCCGTTAGAAATGTATTTCCAGGCGCTTACCATGATTCTGCTACCACCATATCGTTATGAACCTCAATAAATAATTTGGGAGCACAAGATATTGTCCATACACTTTTGGGAAGCGCTTATACATTTTGGAAGCAGCGATTCAAAATATTATTTGAAGATAACGAGAGATGGATAGAGACCCAACCAAACTAGTTTCATATTACCTACGAGGAGATTGGAATCGACAAATAAGCACGATCACAATTTTAGTACCGTTACGCAATAATGACATGCAACCATGCGGAAAGCTTTAACAACGTCATCAGGGATGCGCGTAAGATGAGTATCGTGAATCTCTTTGACCATATCAAGGGAGTGTTGCAGCGTTGGCATTGTGAGAGGAGAGAACTTGCGGACTTGTGTCACACCGTGTTAGCCCTGTGCACGAAAGTTCTTGAAAGATGTTTAGCGTGCGAGAAGGAGTTTCACCTTGCTCAAGATCGACCGGGACCAATTTCAAGTTGGGGACATCGATACTAGTGAGAAATTAAATATGCTTACGAAGAAATGTTATTGCGAGGCGATTTAGGGGACTTGATTACCTTGCGTACATGCTTTTACGCTATAAGTCACCAACTGCGAGAGTCCATACACTTATTGTTCTCATTACTACAAAGCGCATGTTTCCAATGTATATATGAAGGACACGTTTTCCATGTTCGATCGAGGATGATTGGATTCTTCCCGAATGGATTAGAACTCAACCTTCCTTCACTTAGCTTTGAGCACAAAGTGAAGGAAGGAGGAGAAAACAGTCTGAGGAGCTAGGCGGGGCCGACCCGGGACCACCGAGGATTCTTCTCAAGGTGAGCCTCGGTGCTAGGACTAGCGAGATTCCTCTTGAGAGGACAAACCTAGGTTCGGTCGGAATTGCTCGAATTGCGGTAACCCAGGACCACGGAAGATCTGGATGTCCGACTCGTGCGATTGTTCCTAATTGAATAAATCTCTATTTAGGACATGTGTTGATGTTAATTTTGTAAGCCATCACGATTGTAACAGATATTTTTATTATTCCGTTGGGTTGAATGTTATATCACATTGATTTCCAAGAATGACCATGACGGTCGAAATAGATACTTGTTACACTAAGCGACTTAATTTATGGAAGGCGATATAGTCATCATCATTGTAGCTTTGAGATTCTCTCCTGTAATCATGCCCACAAAACTTAGACCCACCATGGGAGAAACATAGTTTTGGAGAAAATCGATGCACCTTACACACGAGCATAATAATAGAATATGACTATGTGCAATAAAAAGTCCAATGACTCCGCCTCATCAAATTGGGAGGCAGTTATCCAGAGCATTCCACTTCTTGATTTGGAGTTTCACTGCTTTCTTTCTTTGCAAATCAATGTGATAGTCCTCTCTACTAGAGATGGAAGAACCACCTCATGGATTTTCGAATATCATCCATTACAATTGCTAGAAAAAGATTGGTCAAGACAAGAAATCATACAACAAAAATCACCAACTTTATCAAAGTCTTTTGTTTTAACAGTTGAACTATATAGCGATAGAAGCGTAGAAGCCAGAGATGATTTCCAAAAGCAAAATCCATTATCTTTAATTACGAGGAGGAAGAAAAATAATGTGATCATGGAGTCTAGAGACTAAAAAAAAGCGAAATCATAAAGCAACATATACAACTTCAACAAAGTCTACAACTTTCTTTATTGTTAAAAGAAAATAACTTTCATGTGAAAAATAAACCTTAAAAGTCATCTTGATTAAAAGTTTCATAGGTGATAATGTCATGATGATCGTATGTCACATCATCTTCAGCATATTCCGGCACCCCGGCAGACCTCACGCACATAGCTGTGATGAGATACGGGAAAAATATATATCCATAGCTGCGTTGCCCTTTTGCTATCTGTTGAATCTGGAGAGAATATACTCTCGGCGTCAAAGTATGATGTAATAGATGCATATGCAAAGTGCATACAAATCAAATGTCGGTCTTGGTGTAGTTCACCATACCATACATATTGGTGGCAAGGAACATAATCAAGAAAGGAGAAATGGACGCACCAGGACCTGGGTGAAGGCGGAGTGCGCCTCGCGCGTTCCCGCAGATCGTCTCACCAAACAAAATAGCCATGTCACTTATTTGTAGTAATTCGGGAACATCCGGAAATAGAAAGAAATCCAAACCACGAGGAAATTGCGGAATGGCATACTCGTCGTTGATCCATGTATTATTCAAAATGGCGAGGCGCCCGCGCTCGACACACCGTTCATTGAGCTCTGTCGTAGCTACACAAGCGTAGAATTCACGCATAATAGACCGATTCATATGATGAAAGCTTAATGGCCTTTGGGGGACACCATGCCAACCGTTATCTCTGAACAAGTTGCGATCAAACTAGGAAGACTCTCCATGTTCAATCACCTCTGCGTAGCGATAGCTCTTTCCGTCGATTAGTCACGTACTCACGCCTCTCATCTTACATTTGTGAAATGGCTTATGATAGGCTGCTCGTCCAATGACAAATCAATTTTGTCATTGTAAATGAATACTGAGGAGCATGTGGTTTAGCCATTTAAAGTAACACTAGAAGAGATTATATGAGTAAAATAAGCGAGAAATGAGAGGGATGAATGGTTGTTAAAGGATTTGTCACTATATAAATTTTTTCCAAAGAAACATTGATTGAGAAGGTCGGGTGGGAATTATGACTCGTGCACATTTGCATGGGAGCATCCAATCTTTGGAAGGAATCGTCCAATTTGGTTGGTCATAACTCACCACCATTTGATGTGTGGGGCCCGTCTATAGTGACCTTTATGTACTATATGCCTGCTAAATGCATAACTCACAACCACTTGAAGTGTGGGACCCGCCCGATAGTGACCACACATGACATATAGGTAGGACACATAGAGTGCAGTGTCAAGTCTTGTCTTCAAAGCTGGACAACATGGCTAGTCAAAGAAGCATTAATTGGATTCAAGTCTAAATTAAGAGGATTCCGTCTAAATTTAGGCGGATCCGTCTAAAGAAACCTTTCATCCTTATTTAGGCGGGAATAGTGAGTACAGTGGGGTCACGTGACATCCTCATTTGACCACTATTCCCGTCTAAATTAGGAAGAAAGCGTTCCATTTAGATGAATTCCGTCCAAAAAAATCAGCCTTACGTCACAATTTGGGCGGAATTTTGGATGGATTCTATCACTTGATCATATTCATAAAGCCCATGTTAGTTTAGGACTTGACCTTTGTACCTATGTGTCATACCTATAGCGACCACACATGACATCCTCATTTGGACCTTTGTACAAATTATTTAGTCACAATCTCCTTACAAATACATATGTCTTTTTTTAAAATAATTGTTTGTTTTACTTTTACTTGAAAAAATATATTTGTGAGTTGATCGATAATTACGTATATTTAATAAACGAAATAACCGAATTCTTCAAATTTTGGATGGTCATCACTCACCACCACTTAAATAACAAGGATATAAATTTATAATATAAAAAGTAAACAATATTTATAGTATAAATATTACAACGCTAACTAATATCTAATAAACAAATTACATTGCTATCGTTGACAAAATATATCTACAACCACCAAGTGCTTATGTTTTGACATTGACTACACTTTGATTTCACTTTTTCAAAAATATCATCGATATAGTGTCAAGTCTTGTCTTCATTTGGACACCATGGCTAATGAAAAGAAGGATTAATTTTGGGCCGGTTGTGACCACACGCGACATCCTTGAATCAATCAATGTTCTTGTTGAATTACAGCTAGATATTAATTTATGCTTTGACATTGACTACACCTTCATTTCACTTTTTTCAAAATATAAATCGACACCATGACAATTCAACAGGAACATTGATTGATTGAAAGTATAGAAGCTGTCGAATTCACTCATTTGTCGAAAAGGGCGAATTTGGGCGGATTCCGTCAAATTTTGGGACGAAAACCGTCAAAATTCAATAGGAACATTGATTGATTGACAAGACCTAACCATGATCTCTTACGCCGATAACTCGATATATACTATGAATTTTACACTACCCATGCATAACCCTCACTTTTACTGCGCCTTAACCTCGATGTCGACTCAGTTCCCTCTCACACTAACATTGATTTTTAATCCCGAAAATGAAATTCTTCGGAATGGCATCCTCATCGGCTGTGAGACAGCACGGTATACCTCACATCTCTGACGAGGATACCTTTGGTAAATTGGTTCACAGCAGTCCATGAGCATCGCAATTGGATTTGGCACTTTTAAGACATAAGTGTTGTCGGAGAGAGGAGAATTGAATGGTAGAGTCTACCTACCAGGATGAAGAGTCTCTTCGTAGAATTTTAGTCGGAGTGCCATAAGCGATCCCACTTTCCGACCTGCGACTATGAATCGATCAATTGATCATGAATTCTACACACTTGTCAGGTTAAAATATTAATGCATCCGATGATATCATACTAGCATCGGGGTGTACAAATTATGTGGGTAGATGTTTGCTTTACTCGGATTGGATCAATCGCTACTATCATGTATCTGAATTGAAGCATACAATCACCATAATTTACCAATGCAAACATTCGGGCATTCAACGTCGATTGAAAGGCATCAATTTCTAACGAATGGCTGCGTGTTATTTTGAAAAGGATTGCTAGTAAGCGTGTATGGTACCGTACACAACTGTTCAACTTGAGAAATGGTGAAATCGTTTGTGTGCGTAGTTTTGAAGCGTGTAGTTGATTTTGGATGTGACATCATTGATAGGATTGGTAAAATATCCCTTAGCATAATTGGTGATGGTTATCTCTATAATCTATTTCTTATCACGGCTCTACGAAGAGATTTTCACGTACCGGAGTATGACAATGATGACATTGATGGGAAACCTCCTATCATCTTTAGTGACCACCCTTGGTTTGTTTAAGAGCAAACATTTCAACTTGGTTTATTTAAGCGTCATCTTAATGTTATCTCAATGTTTCATTACTCTTTCTTCTTATAATACCTGTAAGCCCGTGTGTAAGACAAAGTACCATCAATCTTCTTTTTATAAAATAATTGTTTGTTTATACTTCTTACTTGAACAAAACATATTTGTCGAGTTGTTCAAATTATTTTGAAGATCATTCCACTTCTTGATTTAGAGTTTCTGATTTCTTTCTTTCCAAATCAATGTGATAGTCATCTCTACTATAGATGGAAGAACCACCTCATGTGATGAGTAGAAGATCATCCATTGCAATTAGAGAATAAAGAAAGAAAAAAAAGCCATACAACAACTTCATATCAACGTCATAAAGGAATAATATCATTCCAAACCCCAATTAATTCACATAATTAAATTGATTCCTCTACCCAAAAACCAAAACTCGAAAAAAAACTTCATTTTTCTTCATTTAAGCTTTCAGTAATGGAGGTTTCACCGTTATATCAGTAGGGTTTTGTTTTAGGTTCATCTTTCTCTTTTCTTAAGGAATGGAGGAATGTACCGCACCAGGAATAACAAATTTCTTCACATTTTGGGCGGTCATAACTCACCACCACTTAACCAACAGCGAGGATATAAATGTATAATATAAAAAGCAAACAAAATTTAAAATATAAATATTATAACACCATAAGTTGAGATAAAACAAACAAAATTTCAAATGTTGGGCGTACGACTTCCGAACATCGATATACAAATTACACCGCTATCGTGGACAAAAATACATCTACTAGCACCAAGTGCTTATACACCAACAAGTGCTTATACATTCAACAAAAATACCTACATATCTAAAGATCTATGCAACGATTAAACAAGCGCACACTAAATTAATGTCTTAATAACAACATATTATCAAGCTTTGATCAATGAAAAATCTTACGTTATGCATCAAATTCTCAATGAACTTGACCGTGTATACCAACACAATCACCCATGTATAGAATGTAAATTTTGTTTAATCAAATGATAAGAAGATAATGTATACTGTATAGTATTATAAATAGTTTGAAGTTTATAACACTTACGGGATTGGCATTTGTGAGTGCGTGTTATTGTGTAACTACTCGACCGCAATATGAGGCTTCCTTTGGATCAAGCATTTGTGGGAGGTTACGTGAGCGAGCATCCATCTCAAACACTCTTCTCAGCATTGACACCGAATGCTCTTATATTACCCTTCACATATTCCCTCCCCATATAGTTATCCCCCACCGGACAATCATACACTCTAATCTTCCGGTCGGGAATGAACACTACGACAACAACCAAGTGACCGGGATATATGGCCCGGGGCATATGCGCCCTTTGTGTTTTCATCCCATTGCTTGGCCTTGGCGAATCGCATGATCTGGAATCTCCGTTGTGTCGATCTTTCCACGATCTATATGACCCTGGCTACAAAATGAGGAGAAACCAGGAGAGGCAATGGCATTATCGCGGTTCAAAGCATTCTTGATATGTTTCCATTTGGCGTCATTATAAGGTCGAGCGCATCGATATCTTTATGCATGCAAAAAGTTAGAGATAATGAAATCAGACATATGAAAATTTGAGGATATATGAAAATGAAGTCACAAGAATATACTTCTCGGTCTAACTCTTTATACTTCTCATTGAGGCGTTTGAACCACGCCTTGTCCGCCCGATCTACCATTTGGAATCCAAATCACGAGGCCCGTGGGAATCTCTATTGGGGTGGATTTTCTTGCTCGTGCCGAGATAAATTTGTTTCCAACTCTTGCGGAAATTTTTTCCAACGTTGTCCATCTAGTAGCACCTGGCGGGGCTACGTGCGACCCATCGATTAAATATCATGGTTGGTTAGTAGTGGAACGGGTTGTCAATCATCGTCGATTGCATCATCCGCTTCGTTTCCCCAATTGAATATCGAGTTGGACCCGACCAGGTAAACAATATTCAATACATTATCGAGTTATATAGTTTTCACAATGTAATTTCTAGTTTAAAATTAAAAATCTACAAACTTACTAAAATCGATCCACGCTCACAACGATGCACAGTGGTGGCGGTACACCCTTTTGTCATAGCCTCGTAAAGTGTCTATACCAAATATAATCGAGATAATCAATTAACGATAGCAATAAAATAAGATTTTTAATGTTAATAATACAAAAATCAATATACATTAACTTCACATAAACAATATGGGATTGAGTTAGATAGTTTTCACAATGTAATATTTAGGTTCAAAATGAAAAATCAAATAACTTACCAAATATAGCGGCTTCAGTGAGTGTCGATGGCGGCCCTGTCGTAACCTCAAGGAGTATCTATGCCAAATATAATCGAGATCATCAATTACTTGATAACAAACAATAAAGAACTATGTTAATACCACAAGTACCTATTAGATCATCGTGGTCGAAGTCTTGAGGGAAGCGGACTATCACCGGAGGCGACTTGTCCATCAAAACAAACATGCTCGGGTGTGGTGAATCCAACAGACCTCGGCGATCTGCGTGGGAGGTGTCTCACGATTACGAGCGGGTTACGTATCGTGAGCCTCGAGATGTATCGGTCTCGTGGCT